>AYEL01080070.1:0-22490 GCA_000484575.1 Olivierus martensii
ATTATAGTATATAGAAATTAATAATATATTTCAAAATTAATCTTTAATACATATTTATTTTCAGTTTAAGCCACAAAATTAAAAAAATCAAAATTTACCTGTGTAAGAGCTCTTGAGCAACTGTATCACCATAATCATGAGCTAATATATGAACTTTGTTGATATTTTCATGCAATAATAATTCCTGAACAATATCTGCTTGCTCAAAAATTGAATAAGAATGAAATCTCTGTAAATATATGAAATATATGAATATAACTATAATGAATTAAATATTTTTATTATATTTAAATAATGTATTGAATTAATGCTTTTTCATAAAGCCATCCTGTCGAATTATGTGCTTATTCTTTAATATAACTATTTTTATTGTTACATCTTTGTGACACATTACAGGTAAGCTTCGATTAGTGCAAATAATGGGTTCCAAGAAATTTTTGCACTATTTGAATTCGCACTAATCAAAGTATTAACTATATGTAAAATATGGTAATTGGTTCTTGCTTTATGAGATTCTGGCCATTAGCCAAGCTCACGATGAATACTAACTGTTTAAGAAATATTTATTTTCATATTTTTTACATCGTTGTTCATCATCTAAATTAATAACTTACCAGGATTGCGTCTCAAACCATCATCAAACCAACCGCCAAACTGAAACCAAAATAGCGAATCGAAAGCAGAAGTTGAGCCCCACTTGGCCGTCAATTCTGGGTCGAGAATTGAGTGGATAGTCTGATTTGCGATTAAGCATTGCAGCTTTATTGAATCAGTAAATTAGTTCCAGATAGAACTAGTTAGCTAAGTTAATGAACCAATGAGAAATTTTTAACAAGTTTTCTATTTGTTTACTAGCAGAATATGACAGCAAAAGATAACAATACAAATTTTTTTCACAAGTTTTATTTTAAATAAAAAAATCAGGTAATAAACAAAACAAAATAAATAATATGGGTAGCACAGCAGTATAATAGGCAAATAATAGCGAATGGCAAAAAAGCCCATCTTTCTGGTGTTTCACCCCTTCAAAGCCAATTGATTGTTCTTGGACTGTTCCTCTTCCGGTTTTACTAACCAAAAATTAATTAATTTATTAATTGACATCATAAAAGGGGACACTCCTTTGTTAGTAAAACTGGTCTATGCTTATAACTCGCATTAATCGAATATTTGCTCGCACTACGTGAAAAACGGTATCATTTTTATAAGTTGCACTAATCGAATATCGCATTATTCAAACTCGCACTAATCGAGGCCTATCTGTATTACTTTATATGTTCCAACATACTTATGCTCTAACATATGTAGGGATTTGCAAAATGATCCACTTATGTAAATCAGAGATTTTCTGCATTTCTTTATTTTGAATTTTATTTATTTGAAACTGTCAGAAATCTATCTTGATCAGCTGCCTTTTGGATTAAAAGATGTAACCAGATGACAAGAAAAAATGAACGAAATAAAATTCTGGAAACTGGATATTTTTGTTTTTTGAAATAATAAAGAAAATATAAACTATGAATATATTAAATAATTTTAATAAAGCTTTTGCACAGTAATAATGAAGAGATTTGCATTTTGATGATGGTGGCAGGCTTATGTAAATTATGAATTGGATAAATACTGCATTTATAGAGATGCAGGAAAAAAGAACGTGACTATGCATCATTCTTTTAGTTGTTGTTTTTGTACCTGATATTGTATCGATATTTTTTTTTGTATCCAGTATAATGATATTGGATTGCTGTAATATTGGAATTGTTTGTCTTGGTATTTGTTTGTGTCAAGAAGAAAAGTGAAGACTATGGAATCTTTGTAAAAAATTTACTGTAAGTATAAGCCTGATTCCTTCCTTGTTCTTAACATTTGTTCATTCCTTAAAAGTTAATAAAAGTTCATTATTTCTTTAAAAATTATTCCTTTTATTCCTTTAAAAGTTAATAAAAATTCTGTTAACATGTTTACAATAAGTGATATTTTATCTAATATTATTAGTTATGATAAAAGCCATACTGCTACTATTTATTTAAATCTTCAAAATAATGCATAATAATAAAATCATAAAGTTATTGAAAATAATCAAAATCTCTCTATTATTTAAACAGAATTATCAATTACATTCAAAAATAACTTACTGGTTTATCACTATATCCAAATCCTAAGAAATCAAGAGCAATTACCCATTTAAATTTTTGCTTCAGGAATGGAAAAATCTGTAATAAAAAAGAAATATAAATTACTTTTATAAATGGTAATACTATATAATATTAATCATTTATATTATATCTTATCATATATATTACAGTACATATTTTCAGTCAGATTTTTCCTCTGACCAAGTTTTCTGAAACTTGAAAATAATTCCAGTTTAAATCTAACAATCACAAAAAAAATGCTCAATCAAAAATAATACAGTTGAGAAAAATAATAAAACTGTTAAGACTAAATAAAAATACAAATGAATAGATCATCAAATTTGCAATTTCAATTACAATAACTTAATAATTATATTATAAAATTTTAGAATTTTGTTCTTTAAATACTACAATTTATATAGATTTAAATTTAAAAATTTTATTTTAAATAAATATTTATTAAATTCTTAGCTTATTATTTAATATAAGAATTATTTAAAATTTCTCACTCACTTTATACCAATCATAACTTGATGTTGGAAATCCATGCAAGCATAAAATATTCCCAGTGCCATTACCAAGTTCAACTGTAATTAAAATACAATCTCTTTAAAAATTATGAAAAATTTAAATATAATTCATCCCCTTATAAAAGTGTCTCCTTCAATATACAGATTTAAAATATTTTTGCCATAATGCAATTTTCATTATCCATCCCTGCTATAAAATACCATTGCCCTGCCATAATGTACTGATGATATATCTAAAATTTCCATTATTTCAAAATTGACAATGTAGTTGGATATAAAGTGATTAATGCTATACAGAATAATATAGAATATATAATATGGTAATGTTATTTTTATATTTTATTACAATAAGCAATTCATTTTTTTTAACATATGAAACAAAATATTAATAGTTAGCATATTTCCTCAATTTAAGATGTAGAATTTTTTTCATTTTTTAAGACCTGAAATAAGGATATTTATGATTGATTATTATTCTTATGATTGATGTCAAAACAATCCTTCTATGATTGATGTCAAAACAAACTTTTCTTCTAATTTGAAGAAAAAGTCATCAGTTGGAAATAATGGGAATTTTCAGTAAAAAATATTATTCAAAACAATAAAGATATTCAAATAACAAGATTAAAAATGAAAAAAAATCAAGCATGCAAAAATATTTCTGTATTTAATGATATGAGAAATGCATCCAGTTCACAGCAATCATTAAAAGCACACCCTTAGTATTCTAGATAACTGTATAATAATCATTAATACAGGTATCTCTCAGTTTATGAATTTTTAATTTAATGAAGAGCCTAAATCTATATATCACTTTTATATTTTATAAAGAAACTATTTGATCGTCAATAAAGTATCTATTATAATTTATTTAAATCAATGATTTTCTTACTTTATTTTCTTCATTGATTATATCAGACATATAAAATTTACTGTATGTATTATTGAATTTAAGTCAAAATTCACTTCACTTTCACTAGAGGATCCAGTGTCAAATCTGACATTTGGCATATACTAATAATATAAGTGTAGGCAATCACCAAGTGAGTCATTGAACAAAATCTAATGAATAAGTGAATCATTCAACAAAATCTTTGTAAGTCAAAACATACATATCAGAGCCTATCTTATATAAATACTAAAGTAGTACCCTATATTGTAAATGTAAATGATCAATAAAATTAAACCTTTACAGTAGATTTATTGGTATTTTTAACAAATCAATGCTTAAATATAAAAATAACATTAATCAGTTGGTGATAAATTCCCCATGGAGTTCCTGGACAACTGCCCAATGTGCCTATGCATTAAGATGGCCCTAATTCCTCTTTCAACATAGCCCTCCAAGAGTGGCTTTCCATTACCATTTACGCTAGTATCATATTTTCCATCCAATTCTTTCACATCAACTATGCTATTCATATCAGAAATTTTTATACTTATCCTCATTCAAACAATCCATAAGAGCAACATAGCAATCAAAACATTTCTATAAGCCCAGCTTCATCCTTATCCATAATCATTTTGTCATTCACGCATTTCTACTCTGAAATTCACTTTGGCAAGAAATAATTGTACTGATGAGAGAGTGAACATTGATGATGAAGGAGTGACTCCTTCATCAGCAATGAAAAATCAAAATAAGTTGGGTTTTTAAATTGAAATACTTTGATTCTGAATCTAGTTTTCAAAATTCCATTGGAAATATAGATGCCTTGTGATAGATTTTTAAGGCATCTACATCTCTTTAAATTTATAATAATTCTGTTTCTCCAACTACTGTTTCAGGGTTCACTAACTGATAAACTGGAAATCTATCATTATATATGTTGTTCTTAACAATTATTTTATATGATTGGATTCTGAATGTTTCATTCTTCAACTCTTATTTAATAAATTTTAAGAGTGGATTTGAATTATTTTTTTTTATGTTTGTGATAAGCAAGCTCTCTAAAGTGAAGATGTCCTATTTGTCTGAGCTGAAAGATATTACTTCATTCTAACTATTGACTGTTTATGGTACAGAAATGCTTTGATTTCCTATGATGTTTTCAAGTAATAAAAACATCACAAGAAAATAAATATTGTTAGGAAGTAGATATATTTATTATTATATAAATAAATATATATTTATACATTTCCAACTTGCCTAGATAACATATGTATACTGTATATACAGGGTCGTGTGGTAGATTTTCTCAGCACGAGGCAAGTCTTCGAAATGCCGTCCCCTTAAATGTGTTTTCTTTTCTTTCTATATTCTTGGGATAAAGACTCTATACCCAGTGCTAGGGAGTACCTGTTTAATCAATGTGACTATAGCATTTAAGTGTGAAAACGTAAATTTTGTTTCTGTTATCGCCCTATTTCCGCCTCCTTTTTGCTTAATATTTTATCCCACATGTACAACCTGTTTGTTTTTACCGTTCCTCTGATCCTCGGGGTTTAAATTACAATTTACACTTGTTTTTACAGATGCCCCATTCTCTGTTAGGTTCTAAGCTAACGCTCACTTCCCTGTGCAGCTGAAGAGAGGCAATCCAGCCCGAAAGCGCTCCTGCATCTTTAATTTTATTTTAAGGTCCTATTAGCTAGTTCAAATTTGTTTTATTTTGATTAACTGATTTAAACACAACACAGCCACTTGCCACTTCTCAAGACAAACCAACATTAAAATCAAATATTGTCAATAATTATAAGCTCAAAGCAGAACTATCAACATATATCAATATAGAAAAGCATTGTGTAAAGATTTTTAATTATTGAATGGTTCAAATTGTATTTTGATTTTGCTGCTTATGCTGGCCCCTTACGGTGACGCCTGAGGCGGTCGCCTCTCTGCCTCATAGCACCGCATGGCCCTGTGTATATAGCAACAGTGGTCAAAGTGTGGCTCATGAGCCACTTACGACTCTTTGGTACCTTCAATGTGCTTCATACCAAGAAAGTAAATAATTAATATTAGGCAAATACTTATTAAAGTTAAAAAAATAATATACCTGTAGTTTGTTCATCCATTGCAAAAAGCAGTATGCATCTATACAAAATAAATGCATGTGAAATATATAATAAATAATTTTTGAAGACATTGTTAAGATTATCCCAAAAAACTGATGTGGTTCTCATTGATCCAGAAAGAAAATGATTGCAGCTCTCAAGTATTTGAGAGCTGCAATCAGAATCAGCAGTCTAAATATATTTAGCAATTATTAGTTTTAATAAAACACTGCTTATTTTCTTAATGGTTACTTTTTATTTGAAACAGAAGATTATATTTTATAAAAGATAAGAAATTAAAATTTATTAATTCTGATAATTTTAACGATTTATAATTTTGAAGTATCCAAATATTCTGATTTGAATTTTTATTTTTTTGTCATAATTTAAAATGATAATGGATTCAATGTTAATAATGGACGGAATAATAGTATATCGGAATAATGATGGGAAGTATTCATAGAAGCAAAAATATATATATATAATTTCTTATAAAAAAAATAATTTCTAAGCTAGTATTTTCAAAATCTTCCAACTTAAACAGTATTCCTAAATAGAAATAAAAAAGTCCATAGGATTAATTTTTTTATTTCTTACCTTTATAAAAAATATCAAAATTATTAAATTTAAATCGCCGACCAGCTGATTCCCATTGATAAAGGATAGGAGATTGAGGTAATGGCGGATAATTCAGATAAATTGCAACAGTTATGCCAACTATTACTATGAAACAATTAAAAAGGGAAGACATAATTTTTTCAGAATTCAATAGAAAAATATCACTTTTAGAAAAACCTATATAATTTAATTAACTACGGATGGGAAGTATACATGATATGAACCATAAAATCAAATTTAAAAAGAAAACCGGAAAACCATGTGATCAATGTTTATCAATACGCGTTGCCAATCATATTATTATACATCAGACCTGGGCATTATTTAAATAAATTTTTATTTGAATACTTTTACAAATAATTTTTTATCTTATTTGATTGGAAATTATTTTCAAATAATTATTTGATTGTTTGAATCATCAAAAAATTTTTTTAATTATTTGTTATCTTATTTGATACGTCAAATAATTATCTTTTATCTTATTTAGTATTTGATTATTTACACAAATAAAATAAATGCATTTTAATGTACGGTATTATAAGATGGCCTGTACAATGGTATATTTTATTTTATCTGTACAATGTGTATAATTGCAACAAGTGTACAGTTGTACAAAATGCTTATAATTTAGCAAACGATCTACAGTAGGTATACGGATGCACATTTATTGAAAATGTACAGTCGGTTCCATAAAGTTTTGTACCTACCTCGTAGGGGCTAGGTGTACAGTTGGTTCCATAAAGTTTTGTACCTACCTCGTAGGGGCTAATCCACCGGAAGTTGATCAATTGTAAAGTCAGGTACTTGTACCGAGATTCATACAGTCGGTTCCATAAAGTTTTGTACCTACCTCATAGGGGCTAAGCTTAGTCGGTTCCATAAAGTTTTGTACCTATCTCGTAGGGGCTAAGCTCACTGGAAGTTGATCAATTGTAAAGTCAGGTGCTCGTACCCACGGAGTAATAATACATGGAGACGAAACGGAAGTCGATTTTGCGCGACCAGCTTCATACAACGCCACCTTGTAAACGTTTTACGAAACAAAATTGTTAGGCCTGGCAACCCTTGAAAACAGTGGTTGGTCATGCACGCTGAGTTCCTACCACAGTATAATCATGGTATAATGAATATCCAGTAGGCGCACTCTCGGCGGTACCTTTGAAAACGTCTTTCCCTCCAGTGGGCGGAGCTTCGTAGCGTAAGGTTTAAATGGATAATTCCTATAAAATTTTTAAAGGTTATAAATACAGATATGCCTATTCAATTATCTCACTGTAAATGAAAGACTAAAATAGTATGTTTGTAAGTCAGAAATAGCTTGTATTTATTGATTGCATACTACCATTATTCATTATAGCACAATATAATATTGTCATAAACTTAACAAATACAAAGATAAAAGAACCAGACACAAAATAAACACTCCAGTATCTCAGACAATTGCACATGGACTCTTATGAATATGAATGGTTGTAAGTTGATGTGTCATAAGCCAAGAACTACCTGTATTATAGAATTTATCTAGCAAAAATTTCTTTGTTATAAACAATTTTTAAATTTCTCACTTTAAATAAGGAAATGCTAAACTAAGTAATTAAATAGTTTAGTATTTTCTTACTAAATACTATTTTAGTCTATCTGAAAGAATATTGAGGATTATTCTATTTATTGCTATCTGTTCCACATTAATAACTTTTGAATTAATGAATGGATTTTCATTCAATTTGGTAGTAATGTTCTATAATTAATTGTAATCCTTAATGCCATATCATTTAATCTTCAAGCTTCATTCATGTAAAAATGGAAGATATTCAAACTTCCAAGATACTTTTTTAAATATACCTGAACTATTTACTAGATTTTTATGAAATTTGACGGGATAGTTAAGTCATTGAAGACGTTCATGTTGACACATCAGTTGACTCCATATCTCCAATTGTTTAATAATAACAAATATTCAAACTTAAAAGATTTTTCCCTAATAACTTTAGAATTGTTTAATTGAATTTTATGAAATTAAGCATTATGATCAGGCTATTAAAATTGAATTTGAAATAAGAATAGTTAACACTGTAGAGTCATCCATTTAAAACTGGCAGATGTTCAATCTTCTTAAATTTCCTTGTAATAATTATGGAATTATTTAATATACAGGACTGGTTCCATAGGTGAGGTGGCGAAGCAAAAGCTCTGGCACTGGATTGATATAGGTGCCAAAATGAATTATAAAAATATGAAATGTATCCAAATAAACCTAAATTATCAAGCCAAATTTTAGCCCTTGAAACCGTAACGGAAATAATTTTAATGATTTGAAATAATTTGAACTAATGTTAGCGCCATCTCGTAATTAGAATAATTATTAATTTTACAAATCAATGAGTGGCGCCATCTATTAATTAATAATTGAACTAGGATTTTTAACTAATTTATCCGAAGAAATGTATAATGAAGAACAAAAAAAAAATTAACATGGCAAAATTCATACAAAATGACAAAATTATGTTTTAGCACTAAGAATTTTGTTAACATTACCTGTAATTGTAGCTGCAGCTGAGCACAGTTTTTCTAAACTGAAAAATTTTTTATGAACAACAACCCAAGATTGACTGAATGATTTAGCAATAATTTTTGTAGATACAATGATATCTGAAACGATAAATTATAAAGATGCAATCAAGCAATTAGCTGCAATAAAAGCTCGAAGAGTAATTTAGAACAAATTATATTCAATTTTTCTGTTTTTTAAGTATTGTAATGTTCAAACTATTTTTGTTATTTTTTAAACATGCATAAAACTTGTTTTTATATTTAATACAATTTTTTTTAAAATGTCTGTTATTCTACCAAGTAGACTATTATTTATTACTTATAGTTTTTCAGAAAAATTTTAAAACACCATTTTTAAAACTTGCCTCAGGCATAACAATTAATCGGCCCAGCCCTGTTTATATTTTTATGAAATTCAATGTAGGTAGTCTGGCTTATGATCATTTGACATATGATATCCTGATCTTATGATGGCCCTTATGATATTCCAAACTTGGCTATTTTTATAACATATTAGCTAGAAATGCTTTTTTGTTTTATTAAAAATGTAGTAAATCAATCACTTACCACCTTGGAGACTGAATTCAATTCTGGAGTATTTTATAATCTTGTGGAGTAGGAATCAAATCCAAATGATTATACTATCTTAATGGATTCAGTATTCCGTTGTTTATTATTACTACTAAAATTATCATCATTATGGGTCATTTTCAGTTTACAATGGGGTTAACAAAGCATAATCTCATCATAAGTTTAAAACTATCTGTATATAGTTTATGATGTTGAAGATGATTTGATTTGAATTTTGTTTTTAAGTGACAGTTTTACTGTCATTTAAAAACAAAATTTCTCATAAAAGGAATTTTAAAAATATTGCATTTAGTCCAGAAAAAATAGAAAAAATGAAGCAGTTGGCAAAACAAATAAGCATAAAATTAGAAAAATCATACAAGAATATTTCAACTGATTAATTCAAAAATGAAAAATTCTAACAATGAAAATAAATCTGATCTAGATATTCCTAAAAATTTAGATGAAAAAAATGATAATTCTGAAAAGATAAAAGTTCTCAAATTTGAAACAATCTCAACATCAATGTTTGGGAGCTGAATATGAAATACTTACATGAACTGGTACACAGGGAATATCAGGTGCTCCTAAAATCAGGTATTAAGTAATGTATAAAAAGAATAAATTTTATAATTTTTTAAAATTTAATTAACCATATTTATTTTCATAGTCAAAGATTTAGACAAAAAAAAAAATTTACAAATTCTGATTCATGTTTTGATAACATATATCTTAATCTATTATTTTTAATCATTCCAAAATAAAGGATATGTTTAGTAAGTAAGCAATTACTTCTTTCCAGAACTGTTTATACAATTTATAAAAAATTTTGTTTCTCATGTGTATTTTAGAGAATTTTCATTGGTAAAGCTACAGAATATGCTAAAATGATTTGTTTAGATTTTCTATTTATAGATTAAACTTAAAATTCTTTATATTTTGTAGACAAATCTTCAAACAGTTTTTAACAAATCGTATCTTGAAAGATCCTAGACAGAGACGTTTCTTTAAAACAAATCATCTGCATGAACTGTTTTTTCTTGGAGAACCAGACAAAGAAACTACTAAAACAGAAACAAGTGCTATTTTTGCAGGAACAGGATCAGAAGTAAAACTGCCACTTAAAAACAAAATTTCTCGTAATAAAAGGAATTTTAAAAATATTGCATTTAGTCCAGAAAAAATAGAAAAAATGAAGCAGTTGGCAAAACAGATAAGTATAAAATTAGAAAAATCATCCAAGAATATTTCAACTGATTATTCAAAAATGAAAGATTCTAACAATGAGAATAAATCTGATCTAGATATTCCTAAAAATTTAGATGAAAAAAATGGTAGTTCTGAAAAGAAAAAAAGTTCTCAAAATAAAGGATGTGGTATGTAGAATTACACAATATTTTAATTATTTAATATAATATATATAATTTTGATTAAATTTTTTTATTAATAGTATTTGAAAATGAACAGATTGAATATTTAGTGAAACAAGATGTTTATTGCCCACCAACTGAAGAAAATGAAGAGAGTAGTAAAAAGGATGATTATGTTCTTCATAAATTATTTAAAAAGTCGAGTGAGTCATTAAATTTACTCTAGAAGAGAAATGCTTTTTATCATTAATTTAAAATTTCTTACATTATTGCTAAAATTTAATATATTATATTTTTCAGAAATATTTACTGTTTTAAAACATGACACCATTATGGATTCTGCTGATCCAGATTATTTGTTAGTAGAAGGAGAAGCAGAAAGAGTTGCACAAGAAGCTGTAAAGAATTTGAAGCAATCTCAGCGTCAATGTTTGGGAGCTGAATATGGGATTCCTACATGGACTGGTACACGGGGAATATCAGGTGCTCCTAAAATAAGGTATTAACTAATGTATAAAAAGAATAAATTTTATAATTTTTTAAATTTAATTAACTATATTTATTTTCATAGACAAAGATTTGGGCAAAAGAAAAAATTTTCAAATTCTGATCCACATTTTGATCATATTTCTAACGAAAAATCAAAAGTCCAAGAAGCAACTATTTTCTCTAATGATAGTGTTTCAGAAAAAAATTGTGATGAAATAACAATTACTTCATCATCTGATTTGCTTGCCCGTATTAAACAACGCAACAGAATGATAAGTTCCACCTTAAATAGTGATGAACCAGAACCAATTCCACAAGGGACCAAACCATGTACTGAATATGATGAATTGTTAGTTGATATAAGAAATTATTTAGCCTTTCAAGGTAGTGTTGATGGACAAGCAACAACAGGTGAACTTCTTCAAGTTTTTAAGGATAAAATTCCAGCTAAAACTGCAGCTATTTTCAAAGCATTGCTGAATAAAATATGTGATTTTCATCGTGCTTTTAATGGTCAAGGAATTTGGAAACTGAAAGCTGAATTCAGATGATTATGAACTAAAAATAATTTACTGTATTTATTGTCTGAACATTCTTAAATTTTGTCCATCAGTTTTAATTCAGATATTATATAAGAAATATTTAGGACTGAAAAGGGCATAATCATCATCATAGTTTTAGAAAGTATAAAATTATTTTCTCGTTGAAAAATTATATTTATTAATTTGTTTACAGCTGCATAAAGTAAACAACTTTTCCAGTTGCAAGTATCTATTACTATGATCAAATAATTACTTTGATCAGTTCATATAAAATGACAAGGGAAGCATCATTTTCTTTAGGAAAATTGTTTTTCTGTTTCTGTATTTCATATTGTAAATATAAATTTCAATCTATTTATATTTTCTGTAAAATATTGTAAATATGCATTTTGCTAGTTTCATCAAATACAGGTTGACATTCAAAAATCCGGCAACCAAAATCCGGAATCTTCAGCATGAATTTCAGGAGCATATTTTCAAATTTCCCAACACTGTTTTCTGGAAGTGCTGTTGATGTTTTGATGTACACCATTCTCAGTTGTTTGGTGTTGCTTGCCACACTAACACGTAACTCTGCTCATTCCTTCTTTTTTTTAATATTTATTTTTTTTTCTTTAAAAGACTGTAAATATGGTAATTTTCTATTAAATATATACAGCATATATAAACCTTCAATTATCTGGCATATTAAAAAATCTGCCACTCCTCAGGTCCCGAGGTTGCCTGATTTTCGAATGTTTACCTGTAATTGGAAATGAGCATAATTAAATTATGGAGTATATTTCATTTATTTTGTGAATGAAGAATTTCATTAATTTAACATTCCTTATATTACAAAATTTTGTTTTAACAGAAAATTACATATTATTAAATACAAATGTAAAAATATGTCAGAAAGAAAATGTAAATAAGTTTATTTTATATAACTATTTTAAATTTTTATTTAATAAAAGAAATTTTACAGTATATATTATACTGTGTATTAATATTTATAATGAAAGAGCATTTTTATACTGTTTTTAATTTGTGTATATTGTAAATACTTATAAAATTTCACATTTTTAAATTTTCAATTTACTATGAAAAGTAGTGTTTATAATTGTGAAGGATAACAGATATACAATAATTATAGAAGCAATAATATTTTCTTTATTTATTAAATTATGAATTTTTGTAAGCACTATAAATCTTGTACTGTACAGAATAAGATTTTTAAATGAATGTGTATAGTTAAAAGTATTTCTTATATTGTCATATGTTGCTAATTTTTATTCTATGTTCAGAAATATTGAAAATATTTTTAAATTGCTAATTTTTTGTACAATATTTGAAATAAGATTTTGTTTTAAATATAACAAAAAAATATTATTGTACAGCTGGGCATCCAAGTTCGTTCAATAATAGACTACATGATTAAAATTTCATATATGGAGAGGTTATATATCAGGGGTGTTCAACCTTTTTTACTGTGTAAGCTACTTTTCTGTACTAAGTTATTCGGTGATCTACTCTTTTCTATAGATAACGTCTTCCCAACTTTGATATTTGATTACGTACAACTATGCAGTTAAATGCGCTCACTCACTTCGGGGGACCCATTCTCCCTTGCCTAAAAACTTTAAAGAAACTAAAAATTTTGTTTGTACATTTAAAAATTTATTCATCACTTTTAATTATTTTAATTCAACAAATAAAACAAATATATTGAAATAAAATATTTGGCTTTCCAAAATAGAGAAACAAAGTTAAAAAAAAACAACAGATTGTTTACAAACTCATAAGTAGGGGCAGACTGGCCATAAGGCCATTCTGGCAAATGCCAGAAGGGCTGGTGCTATCGTACCAATATAGGCCGGCAGCCAATTTTTTATGTTACGCACCGCATTTTCAATATATAGAAATGTGCAGTATATTTTTTCAGATTCTTCTTCATTCATTTTTATTCAAATTTATCAATATTTAAATATTTGCACACAAATAAAGACTTGTACTTTAAGTAATTAGGCAATTATTTTATTTGTTAAAATTTGTTTTGCAAAAAATATTATGTATTTAATTTAAATATACATTACAGATATATCATCGCAAGCGCATTAAGATAGGGTAGGGTGGGGCTATTTGAATCATTTCAGATTTGAGTCTCCTCTACGGGTAAGGGAAGCATATTTCAGAGGTCATCTTATTTCCACTAAAAAGCCTATAGTTATAAGTAATAAAAAGCGTTGTTATTAACTTCCAAAACTTTATTTTTTTTTCAGTACAAAAACAAAAACTCTAAGTAATGCAGAAATAAAAAAAAAACTCAATTCGTGGGGCTATTTGAATCACCAAAGGGGCAATTTGAATCACAGAAAATCAATTGAAAATGAATAGATTATTTATATTGTTCATTTGCTTTACATGAATAACATTTTCCCCTCTTTCCACATTCGTTATGGAAACTACTTTCTTCCCTTTTCCCCACGATTTTTTCAGGCTTGTTATTCATAGGAAACCCGCTTTCGTCGACATTGTAAATACTTTGGGTTGATCATTGAGTCCAAATTCTATAGTCACATTCTTCAAAATATTGTAAAATTCATCTACAGCTTTCTGATTTAGCCCCATGGCTCTGGCTTTCGATAGAGCTTCTGGCTTTCTCAGGGAAACTGCATCTTTATGCCGCTTCATAAATGAGAGAAACCAGTCCTTACCGGCCATTTTCTTTTCATCATTCCAGGGAACAGAGATGTTATGCAGCTTGGCGTATTGGTACACTGCTCTTCTAACACTGAGTGAAGTGTGCCCAAGTCCACGATTAGATAAATTTTTAAGTCTCTCAACCAGATCTCTTTCCTGTTCTGCTGATAAAACAGTGGGATGACCAATTCGTTTTTTAACTGGAGGAGACACTTGATGGTTAGAATTGTTTTTCCATTCCTCGATGCAAACGAGCGTCTCGAACTCTTCTGTAAATTGTTGTGAATGGAATCTTAAATTGGGCAGCGGCTCCATACATATTATACTTATGTGACCTTGAAGTACACTTCTAATGGCATTTTTCAATCCTTCCTCTGTACATTGCAATTATGCATTCTTGGTTTTGTATGTTCTGACTATCTGGAAACAAACAAGATGAAGATTGTAACTGTATTAAAAATTTAAAATTTTCATTACTACATAATATTACTCAAATAATCAATTTGATTATCTAAAATAACTGAATATCCCATTAATAAAATTAAATTAAACTGATTGAAATAACCCCGTGAAAAATGATTCACATAGCCCCACAAGTTCGAAATTTATTAGAAGGTGATAGTATCACCAATATCCACCAGACGTCTTTAGATGTAGAACCTACCATAACGGTCGGCATGACATCTTTCAAGACAGTGTTTAGGTTAATTTTGAATGATTATAGTGAATAAACCCTTATAATCTGATCATTCAATATTAAATGGTGGCTATTAAAGAACAAAACACACCTCTGATACTTTTTGATGAATGTATGAGAGTTGACATGTAAATAAAACAGAATATTGCTTCTAGTTCTGGACGAAAAGGTTCTTTACCACAATTCACTGAAAATGGTGACGTAGGTGCGCGCATGGGTTACGTAGTGGACGATTTTCATAATTCGATTCAAATATCTCCTATATTCAAATAGCCCTACCCTATAAAGTAAAATAAAGACAGGAGTATTGCAAAAAAATTTATAAAATTATTTTTTTCTATATCTTACGGTAAAATATATATTCGTGGTATGGATATATATCTTGCGACAATATATCCATACCACGAATTGTCCTAATGAGGTTTGTGCAGTTGACGTCACAGGTCACGTGTCAGAAGTACAACAAGTCTGAGAGCTAACGTGTTTATATGCTTACTATATCTATTATATATCTAAAGCATAACTCTTATTATGCATCCGGATGCAGCAATAACAACGCAAAGACGACACCTAGAGAGAAAAATATTTCGTCATTTCTTCCCGCATGGTAAACCATCTCTTATGAAAGAATGGCTTATTAGAATCAGACGTGATAAATTCGAACCAACGTCAACCAGTAGAATGTGCTATGAAAATTTTGAAGACAATTGTTTCCATTTCGAAAATTTTACGAATAGAATATTATTAAAATCTACGGCTATTCATCAACCAAATTTTCTTTCAACGAAAGTTTAGTTAAACCTAAACAAAAACGAACGTTGTATAACAAGGTGGTTCTCAACCTTTTTGACCCTGCGACCCAATTGTAGTATATCAGCATGATATTGTATGTACTCGGGTTAATTTATAGTACAATGGATTACGATGTATTACTCACACACAACGAAATATAACCATGAACTGTAAATAAAAACATACACTGTAATTCTTATACTTCAATACAAAAATATACACTTCAACGAAATACAATTACTAATTTTAACACACTAAATGAACACATTGACTACTAAAAAATGATAATGTACAGTACAAAGTTATTCTTATTGCTGTTCTGACAACTGACAATTATACACTATACTCTGTTCACGTTAAGAAAAAACCGTATGTAAACAAACCGAACCACCCGAAACGTACGCATCTGCCAATATTGTGACTTGATTGGTTGAAAGCAGTAACGTTCGCTTACTATCATTTCCGGTTCAAATCCGGTTTCCATCCAAATTTTACCGGTCCAGGCAAACTGAAATAAGCCGGCCCCCATATAAGTATATTAATATAGGTATATAAAAATGTTTAGGCTTATAATAAATATAGCGTGCCCCGTTTAGCGTTTTCATTACTAGTCTACAATAATTTCACAACATAACATATATTATAAATTATTTTATTAAAATTGTTTAAGAAAACAAATTATTATGAAAATACTCAATTTGAATCTGAATCTGAATTAGATTCGTCAGAACTAAACTTCGTCGAAATGATCAATTCCTCTACATTTAAATCGTGAGCTATATCAATTTCCCAAAATTTTTTTTCGACGGTTTTTACATGTTCGACATAACTTGACCAATTTTCAATCGTTACCCGTGTAATTGCTTGATTAGCAAGTTATACTTCGCTTAATTTAAACGATTTATTATTACGTGCAATATAGCCTTTGACCTGACTCCATACCATCTCTATAGGGTTTAATTGGCAGTGGTACGGAGGTAGACGTAAGATACAGTGGCAGTACTTTGCTGCCACTGTATCTTACGTCGATACACAACGACGAAACGTCGTTGTGTATCGACGTTCGTGTCACATAAACGCTTCGTAGAAGAAACTATTTCCAGTAACTCAGTTTTTAGCATATCATTCTCATAAATGACGTTTTTTGAGTTCAGCCATTTAATAATTTCGCATTTTTTCCACGATGATGATGGTATTTTTCTAACAGGGGTCGACAAACTGCGGCTCGCGAGCCACATGCGTGATGATGGTATTTTTCCAACTTTTACAGAATGATAGGGAGCATTGTCTAATACAAAACGCTGTTTGGTAATAACTTGGGTAACATATCTTCAAACCATTTTTCGAAAACTTTTCCGTTCATTTCCTCGTGATAGTCTCCAGAACTTTTATCTGCACGGAATACTAATTCTGCTTCAGGAATAAAGCCTTTTTCATTACCGACATGAAGCAGAATTAAATGCTCTCCTTTACCTGTCGGACCCTTCAAGCCAGGGGAACGACCTTCCATAAATGCTTGTTTCGCAGATTTTATTGTTTTATCTTGCCATATTTCAGAGGAAGAATGTCCGGCATTTACCCAAGTTTCATCGAGATACTATATATTTCTATTTTCGTTTCGATATTTTTTAATAGCACGTAAATACTTGTGGCGCCAAAATACTATGTCATTCCTTTCAATCAGCAGTGCATTTCTTGATCGTTTTTTATATTCGAAACCTAAATCTTTTATAATTTTGTAGAATGTTGTACGTTTAAAATTAGGCAAATCTTGATCTATCCTTAATACTTTTTGTATTATCGGAGATTCGTTCCGGAAAAAAATTCGTGGATTTTATCTCCGATTGCGGTTTTCGTAAATTCATCCAATGCTTCTATCACGGTTTGTCGCTTCCGCTTTTTCGAAGGAGTGAAAACTCTGCCTTCCACTTGCAGTTGACGTTTACACTGAAACACTGTTGAACGTGACACTCCAGTATATTCGGCGGTTGTATTTACAATATTATTCACCGATACTCCAGCATTTTTATCCTGTAATTTCTCATACACATTCAGAATGATCTGCCTCGATGTACTATTCAATATTTTCCCACAAACATTTTTCCTAAATACACACGTGTCACTAGTCGACGCCATTACGAACTTCAAACACGTCGTATACATCACGTGATGTAAATATAATATCCAACGGTTACTTAAGATATTATTGGTTTATTATTGCTTTATAATAGATTAATTTTATTATTATAAAATTTAAGTACTATTAAAGAGATTATTTCCATTTTTTATCCTTTGCCTATGTTATCGACGCTAAACAATTCACAATCGCAAACAACACAGTCATCCATTTGTTTGTATAAACCACTTTCTTATATACTTGTTTGTAATTGGCTCGATTTCGAATTTTTATTGTTTAAGCTCATTGGCTAGAACAGGGGTCGGCACACTGCAGCTCGCAAGCCCCATGTGGCTCTTTGAATACCTACAAGTGGCTCTGAAGTAAAATTGAAAATGAAAATAAAACTATCATAGTTTCATTCATAAAATTTTTAAAGAATTTTATTCACATAATGGTGATGATTTGTTTTATAGATGTAGCAAAACTATTTGGCACTAAGATGCACAAAGCGTCACGCCTCACGACACGATTGTAAATATAAACGAATCTTAAAGTTTTGCGCATCTTAAAGATAAGCAACGCATCACGCCTTGCGATACGTTGCCGAGCGTGTCGCGAAGCCACACGCTTCAGCAACACGTTGCGAGGCACGAATTTACGTTTTGTATATCCCCATGACATACAAAGGGAGTGGAGGGGATGATTTAGCACATGATAGACAGCTCATTGCTCACACTGATTAAAACCAATGAGAACAATTTTTTGTGTTTTTTCTTTATTTAATAAATATATAATTAATATAACTTGTTATAATATTACTTTAAATTTTCCTTATTTGTAATATATTTACGGCTCTTGAATAATTTTTAAATTGTTATGACCTACAGGTTTGGCTCTTCTGTCTTAAAAGTTTGCCGACCCCTGGGCTAGAAGGATGGATGTACAGATAATAGTGTGAACAGTTTTGATGGAGTTGATTACAAATGACTGACAGACAAGGACAGATGGAGATGGAACATAACTCTAGTGGGAACCAACCCTTATACATTCTGCGAGTATTGAAAAACGATACATATATTTAAAAGTTTTTTCTTATTTAATTATTATTTAATTACATAAACTTTGACAAACACTGGGCCCCCTCAAGCGCGGGGCCTGATTGGGTGAAATCAGTGCAATTGGATTAAATCTGCCACTGTATAATGGTATTCATCAATTGAACCAACTGCAATTCTGCTAAGTGTGTCTGCATTTGTGTGTGTTTTCCTGATTTGTGTATAATTTTGAAATTATATTTTTGTAGCTGGAGATTCCAGCATGCTAAATGTAAGCTTGGATCTCTGACATTTAGTAACCAACATAATGATCTGCAATCTGTATGAATTTCCAATGGTAGGCCATACAAATAAGGCTGAAAATATTTAATAGCCCAAACAATTGCAAGGCACTCTCTGTCAGTAGTGCTGTGATTAATGTTGGGTGCTCTTTAATTGCCAGCTAGCATAACCAATCAGGAGCTCACCTCTATCATCTTTTGGTGATAGTATGGCCCCAATTGCGTAGTTAAATGCGTCTGTTGATAAAATGAATACCTGTGTGAAATCTGGAGGGCACAACAAAGGTGCGGTCATTAAAATCTCTTTAAGAGTTTGAAAATCATTTAACAAGCATCATCCCAATTGAATTTTGTGTTACTTTTTAACAATATTATGAATAGTTTTACCAATTTAGTATAAGAGTCAATGTATTATCTGTAATAATTCATCATTCCTAGGAATGAACGTACGTCACTATCATTTTTAGGTATAAGGAAATTGATTACAGTGTTTATTTTAGAAGAGTCAGGTCTGATACCTTCCTCCGAGATTTTATGACTTTAGAATTTTATTTGTTGCTGTAAGAAATGGCATTTCTTGGGTTTCAGCTTAATTCCCACCTCTCCCAAGCGTTTAAGGACCATTTCCAGTCTTTCTAAATGACTGCCAAAGTCTTTACTAAAAAAGTATTGGGTTGTCAGGAAAGTTCGTGCATTTTTTTAATAAGCAATTAAAACAAAATTTTCAAATTTAAAGATAATTTTATTTAGTAAAATAATTTCCATCTGAATTTACCTTTTCCCATCGAGTCGGTAGTTTTTGATGCCATTTTCAAAAAATTTTGGTGGTTGTGATTCAAAAATTAATTTTGTGTTTTTCGACTTCAGCAATATTTATAAATTTTTTCCCTTGTAGAAAATTTTGGAGTGATCGAAAGAGAGAGTAATTCGATGGTGTAATGTCTGGCAAATATGGATGGTGAATGAGAACTTCCCAGCCGAACTCGTTTAACTGCTGTTGAGTCATCATCACTATGTGCGGCCTAGCATTATCGTGGTAGAAAATAATGCCAATTTCTGTTCGCTAGTGATGGTCGTTTTTCCACAATTGCCTTTCTTAAATTCTCTAGTTGACTACACTATTTGTCTACATTGATAGTTTTCTTGTTTTTTAAGAGCTCGTTAAAATTATGCCTTTAAAATCCCACCAAACACTGAGCATGACCTTTTGTTGGTGAATGTTTGGTTTTGGTGTTGAACTGCAGGCAAATTTGGTTTAGACCAGTGTTTTTTCTCTCTCACATTGTCATATAGGATCCATTTTTTCATCTCCAGTCCAAATTCTTTCTAAAAACAGCTAAAAGTTAAGACTGCCAAGCAAAGAGACGTGCGCTGCAACTCTATCCATCCGATTTTTTTCAGTAAGTTCATGGGGAACCAAACATCGTACTTGCTGTATCCATCCCATTGATTTTAGGTGGTCATCAATAGTTGTTTTGGATACATTAACCTTTTCTGGTCCTCCCTTAAAAAACAAAAAATTCCCTAACGCTCGAAAGGGTTATGAAATATGATACTTAATATTTGATATTTTGCCGTAAATTTTTTACTTTTAATTTTTTGGCATGAAAAAATTATATTTTGTTGTCCATATACTCTGTCCTGATATCGTTTTTTAATTTTAGTTATAGGACCAAAAGAAAAAAATACGAAAGAATTAAGCCTAATTTGCATATGTAAACAAAACATCATTTTTCAAATTATTCATAATTTCTGCATTGGATAAAAATCTGTTGATACATTTACATTCCTGGTAATATTCCACATCTAATAATACCAAATACTTCATAATTCTTAAAAAATTTTTCCAATAAACGAAGATAATTTATGACTGTAATATGATCCCGCAGAAGGTAATTTGATATCTTTTGTAAACAAACAATAGTATTATCCCTCTCGCGGATGAAGTACGGTATTACACTACACAAATGTTTAAAATAACTGTTTATTAGCCATTTTTGTTCCTATTTTCTTAAAATACTGAAAATTGGTGACGTAGGTGCGCGCATGGGTTACGTAGTGGACGATTTTCATAATTCGATTCAAATATCTCCTATATTCAAATAGCCCCACCCTATAAAGTAAAATAAAGACAGGAGTATTGCAAAAAAATTTATAAAATTATTTTTTTCTATATCTTACGGTAAAATATATATTCGTGGTATGGATATATATCTTGCGACAATATATCCATACCACGAATTGTCCTAATGAGGTTTGTGCAGTTGACGTCACAGGTCACGTGTCAGAAGTACAAAAAATCTGAGAGCTAACGTGTTTATATGCTTACTATATCTATTATATATCTAAAGCATAACTCTTATTATGCATCCGGATGCAGCAATAACAACGCAAAGACGACACCTAGAGAGAAAAATATTTCGTCATTTCTTCCCGCATGGTAAACCATCTCTTATGAAAGAATGGCTTATTAGAATCAGACGTGATAAATTCGAACCAACGTCAACCAGTAGAATGTGCTATGAAAATTTTGAAGACAATTGTTTCCATTTCGAAAATTTTACGAATAGAATATTATTAAAATCTACGGCTATTCATCAACCAAATTTTCTTTCAACGAAAGTTTAGTTAAACCTAAACAAAAACGAACGTTGTATAACAAGGTGGTTCTCAACCTTTTTGACCCTGCGACCCAATTGTAGTATATCAGCATGATATTGTATGTACTCGGGTTAATTTATAGTACAATGGATTACGATGTATTACTCACACACAACGAAATATAACCATGAACTGTAAATAAAAACATACACTGTAATTCTTATACTTCAATACAAAAATATACACTTCAACGAAATACAATTACTAATTTTAACACACTAAATGAACACATTGACTACTAAAAAATGATAATGTACAGTACAAAGTTATTCTTATTGCTGTTCTGACAACTGACAATTATACACTATACTCTGTTCACGTTAAGAAAAAACCGTATGTAAACAAACCGAACCACCCGAAACGTACGCATCCGCCAATATTGTGACTTGATTGGTTGAAAGCAGT
>AYEL01080073.1:0-63528 GCA_000484575.1 Olivierus martensii
ATATAAGTAAAAAAGCTATAAACAATTTCTCTTTTATTCGGCACTCTCTTAGCTTTTCGAAGCAAATTTATAAAAGAACAACAATAAATATCAGTTTTCAACAGAGAACTAATTCCTTTTTTCTTCTTTTTTGTTCCGAAATATGAATTTTATATAAGAAGAACAATTTTCTTTCTGCATTATTACAGCAGAATGTTTTATAGATGATGTCTTTTGTAGTACAATTTTCTCCAAGTTTATTTGATTATTTCTTCGATTTTTTAAAAGAATTTATTTATTTTTTACTTCCGAATTAAATTTTTTAAGTTTTTTTTTTTTCCTTCCTTCCTCCTTGTTAAATTAATATATATATTTTTTTTAAATTTTAATTATAAAAACTCGTAAAATTGTAATTTATAAAAAAGATATCACACTTTTATTATTATCATCATCATCGGAGTTGATATGATACTTTTTAAACGATTTTTTAGCAATGCTATTACATTTTCTCGCTGGGTAGAGTGTATTCTTGTGGAATTTCTATTAGAAGAAAGTATATTGCAATGATTGATGCTATTGGCGCGTGCGATTTTGCAACCCTCTAGCTATTGCTGGTGTTTATCTATGTTTAACGAGTTTTTTTTTTTTTTCATAAAAAAAAATATTGCGCTACTATATTTTTTTCCTCATTGAAAATATAGAAAATGAACAATTTTCTGGGAGTAAATTCTATTAAGTCTCATTTATGGAGATCCTGAAACCGTTCACTCTCTTCAAAGGAAATTTATACTTCTTGCAACCGATTCAAAGCAAATCAAGAGATCAATACAGTTCATAGCAACACCATCTAAAGAGGAATAAAAAAAAAAGTGTCATTAGACTTAAAGCAAAAGGCAAGAAAGGAGACTTTAGCGACTAATGTCCGGAATTTTTTATTTTATTTTTTACTTTTTTTTTCCTAATTCTCCTTTTCATTCTTTTACAAAACACTAACGAGCTTAGCTAATTACGTTAGTCTAAAGTTAGAAAATCGACTGAGGTCAAGTATATATATATATATTTTTTTTTTTCTTGTACTATTTATATATATTTATGTGTAGGATTTTAAACAATAGAAAGTCTCGAAAAATACTTTTAAAAATTGCAAGTTTTAAAACATGGAAGAGAGAGTCAGTCCATGAATAAAAATCTTTCTTCTCTTCTACGTTTCTCTTGCAGTTGATGAGCGTCAGCTGTGTTTGACAGTTGAAATGTGGTGCTCTCGACGTTAGCTCGCTGTAAATCAGTCTGGGGCGACGAAAATCTAGAAAACGCCATACTGACTTACGTTATACAATTTATAGCTGAGTTTCGTTATTTATAAATCACATGACTTGTATTTCGATAGTTGTAATTACAGGAGTGAGGAACGAAAAATCCCGTTGGTGGGATTTTCAACAACACTAGGGATCTCTTGCGCTGCTTAAATTTGAAATGTTGGACTTACTCTAACTCAACTTTGTGACAGATTTATTCCATTAAGTTTAGTGCTTGCTGGAGTGTGTCTCCGAGGATTAACTGTCGTTTCCAGCAATTCACTTTTTTTATATATATATTTTAAAAAGAAATGTACTACTATCTTTGTAACTAATCACGATTTAATCAGTGAAAGATTGATTTCAATTAAGTTTTCAGCATCAAAGGAATAAAAGCACGATAAACATTCTAAATTTCTTTACTCTAAAAAAAGAAAATTAAATGATGAATTTAACATTTATTTTATATAAAAGCATTACTTTCTCTCTTTCTCTTTTTTTTTAATCTGTTCAATTAAAAAAAATTGCTACTTTCTATAGGAAAATTAAACTTGTTATCTTTCGAGTGTATCTTCGCATAAATCTCTCACAGTTACCTTACGCATTACTTTGTAACTTTCTTTAAAAGTCAATTAATGTATTTAATAAAATAATAAAAAAAGATTCTAGGTATAAAAATAGCATCTAAACAGGAAAAAAATTGATGTTTAAAGTCTCAAGATGCATAAAAAGAGATACTTTGGCGTGAATCTTTTATAACATCGATTTGAAAGATAGGAATAATCTCTCATATTCTGACGAACGTATATAAATGTAGCAATCAACTTTTACGTATGGAGTAAGGAAAATTTTTACAGCTTGTCAGGCATTTAAATAGAGAGTCCAATATCAAATTTGTAGGGAGTAATCGAATTATTCAAACAAATACGACTTCTGCATCGGGTGGTGGTAGTACCAGTTTGGGACTCAATGTCTGTATAATTCAATTTATTCACCCCGATAACATTGGTAGCCATCTTGTTGATGTCACTTCAGTTAGCTGGAAGTAAATTAATCGATACGCGTATTTTACTGGCGTATTAAGGAACGATGTTACAGTTCACGGTGATGAATATCTTGTATAACTCAAAATGTTATCGTCTCTTGACATCGTCTCTTATTCCAGAAAATATCTAAATTGACGAGAGCAAACTGCACCTCTCCTCTTTTGATAACTCGAGTGGTCCTTCTCCTCTTAACCATTGTTAAATAAGGGAAGTGCACTGAAGATTTCCACTCAAAAATCTAGTAATGATAAAGAAACCAATTTCCATTTTAATGGATACTAAATTTAAAATTATAGATTGTAGAGATATTCAAAATATTATAATTAAGCCAATTTTTGTGTGTTATTTGTTAGTCTGTTTATTTTTTTATTTTTTGGATTTTTTTTAATCGTCTTTCAGTTAAAGAAAATTCGAAGAAGGACCTATTATAAGAAGCTTAAATTTCGAAATTCTGTTTCAGATCATTAGCAATTTTCTGAACAGTTATTAATTTTGGTATCAATTTTCCACATTATTAAGCTGCTACACTTTAGTTGCAAATATAAAATTATACTCTTTTCCGTCTAGGTTATGGCCGTAACTAGATATTTAAACGGCCAACATGTGCAAAATTAAACCAAGAATTTCCCTTTTATATAATTTAATTACTTGCACTATAAACTTATTTTAATGTTTGGCAGAATACGAAAATTATGGAAACAGATACCATTCATAAAAATTTATATCAAAATTGTTTATCTACTTCAAAATAATAGTATTTTATCTCAAAAAAAAAAAACAAAATGAATATTTGCGCATAAACTTTTGCATTCATCTGGATGGCTGCCTTGGAAACACTTCTGTTATTTCTATCAGGTCGGTTTAACTTGTAGCAACAAAATGGTTCTAAGATGTTGCTTAGCAACTGAGGCTGCAAATGTGGAATTTTCTTCGTCATAAAATTCCACATCTTTAATCGTCTAGAGTATGCTTCTGTCGTACTTAATGACAAAGATTATTTGAATCTCTCACTACTTAGATGTAAACAATGTCTCTGGATATTTACTTAAAGTGATGCTTGAATGAAGTCGAATAAAAATATTCTAGTTTGTAAATGTGTTATATATTGTTTTAATTAATTTATAAATGAATTTATTTATCTAATAATCGAATACAACTGCATTAATCTTATTCTTAATTTGATTACCATTATTTATTCAGTTAAGTGTTCGCTTATGAATCATCAGTTAAATATTAAGTTTGCAGTGGATATATTTCAGAAATATGCATTTCTATTGATGTAAGGAATGTTTTATGTAATTATAAATAAAGTTGTAAAGTTATAAGTTAAAAATATTTTTATTATTAAAGCTCACTTATGCTACCAAGTAAAAATTCTGTACAGTATTATCCTTAAAAAAAAAATCGATATTTTCTATAGCATCCTTAAAATTGGACGTGCTATATATATAAATTCAGAAGTGGCAAAATGGCTGGCTTTTGCCACATTAAAGATATTCGAAATTTATTCACCCATTATCAATTTTTGCGTATCTATCATCCGCCATTGTAAATAAAAATGTAATAAGAAGAAAAAAAGGAGAGAGATTACGTTTCGGTTTTTCACTGTCACACATTCTCTAACTTTTTTCCTGATCCTTAAATTTAGGAAATAAATCGGAACTGTCACATCTCTCCGTCAAATAGACAAACCTAGCTAAGTGGACTTCGCTGTATCGGTAAGAGCGATGAAAACAAGTAGGATCATTGAAGAAGCATTACAGTCTAAGAGACTAAATCCTCTTTTCTGAGACCATCGCCGAGTAACTAGCTAGCGTGTCCAAAAAGAGATTATCCGTGAGTTATGCACGTATATGAAAGTGTTTGTCTCCATCAAGTACTTCTATCGTACGCGACAAGATTTTTCTGTTAAATGATCCGTTGAATGTGAACATCATTAGTAATACTCGCTTTCTTAATGCAAATCGTTAGGTGACTTTCACGGATTTCTCAAAATGTCATAGATAAAATGAAGAGTATAAATAATAAAAAAAGAGTAACATTTTAAAAATGTAACAATAAAATATTGCATTTTTTTTTTTTTTGCTAAAATCTGATAAAACTGTGAGAGAAAAGTTGTTCATCTCATTGTTGTTGCCTATGAAGTTAACAGCAACATTTATGAGAATTATCTGAATGGCTAACGTGTTATAAACTTAACATAGCCTGTAACAAAATAAAATATTTTGTTTGAATTCTAATAATGTCCTGCATAACAATGACATTCTTTATATGTCAATCACATATTTATGCATTTTTTTTTTTTTTTGATGCTTCTTCTTCACCAAATGAGAAAATATGGGGAAAGAAACCTTCTACAAGATTTAATACATCAAGTTATTTTCAAATTGGGGGGTCCTTTAGATTCATACAAATCCAGGTTATGTCTTATTGCGTGTTTCGTCCTAAGATCCAATCATCCGCTAAATGCGATTGGGTAGTTGATTATGGGTGACGTCGCCCATTCAATGCTGAGTCAGCATGCCAGTGCACATATGACGGATGACACGATACAACGCAGATAATGTTATCGATACTGAAGTCGTTCCTCGATACATAAAAAAAAATATCCTATTGCCTAAACGTTAATGGAAAACTGAAAACAACCCAGTTAATCAATAATTTGTGATCTCGGGCATTAAAATCATATATTGCTTTATCAGCTATATATACATTAAATTTATAAAGTCGTTCTTAGTTACATGATTAAAAATTTTAAATAATTTATATCATTCTGTGAAGTCTTTTGTCGTTAATACAGATCGTTTTATGAGATTATATGTAGTTGTAATAATGCAATCATTTAATTCTGTTATACATAAATTTACTAATAAGCTACATTATTGAATTATATTTATTACCATTATGTTATTATTTATAGAATAACAGAGAGTTGCATCTTATGGTATTCTGTTTTGCTAATACAGAATGGCCCAAACGTCACTAGACCATTTTAAAATATAATAACTTTTTTTGCTATTAATTTTTCAAATTATTTATATGTAATCCTTGGAAAATAGTTATGGAGAAATTCACAACAGAGCAACGAATAAAAATAATCCAATTTTATCTTAGAAACATTACGAGAGGTGATGAAGCACACTTTACAAAGAGCTCGCTACTGTCAAGAACAAAATGGTGGCCGTTTGAAAAATATAATCTACAAAACTAATTAAAAATAATTTCCAAGAAGTATATTTATTTGTTTATAAAGGAGCTTGCTACTGTCAAGAACAAAATGGTGGCCGTTTGAAAGATATAATCTACAAAACTAATTAAAAATAATTTCCAAGAAGTATATTTATTTGTTTATAAAAAAATAAATGTGAATTTTTAATACATAAAAGAGTTATTCTATTTGTATACGGTCTAGTGACTTTTGGGCCACCCTGTACTTAATGTTGAACTGTTCTACTATGCTCTATGCAATTATATATATCGTAACTGTTTGTAATCATAATGTACATTTTTTTCATAACTAGAAGCATTAATGCGCTAGTGAATTATTCAACATTGTATTATCATACCTTTGCAACATTACATAACTAAATTATTATTCTCTAATGCTGCTATAATTAACTATGCTACCGAATTGTGCTATTACAGAGCTATAAACTATGTTAATATGGCATATCGTACTATATTATGATTTCTACGTTATCAGATTAATAATGCAACTGCATATCTACGATATATTCAGGAATATTATGACGTAAGATAATATATATATTCAAACATATTATGACTAAGATAATGTATATATTTAGGAATTTTATGACATAAGCTAATGTATATATTCAAAAATATTATGACGTAAGATAATGTATATATTCAAACATATTAGGACATAAGATAATGTATATATTTAGGAATTTTATAACATAAGCTAATGTATATATTAAAGAATATTATGACGTAGCATAATGTAAATATTCAAAAATATTATGACGTAAGATAATATATATATTCAGGAATATTAGGCCTGAATATACATTATTTTACGTCATTGCTGTAAACTTAGCAATGTGCTATTTTCATTTATTTCTGTAAATAATTTTGTCAATTTATTATTACTGTTCTATGCTGCATCAAACTGTTATGATATTGGATTATTAACATTTATTATGTATGAATCTATGCTATTAAATGCTATCTAACAGGGACTGTTTCCATTGCCGCGTTCGTGCACCTACAGTACCAAAATTCAATTTTATTAATTATATTGTACTACTGTGTTTTACTTTACTACAACCATTGTGCTGTCGTGTAGCTGTTCTACGCTACGCTATTGTGCTGTTCCAGATGGAAATTAAGACAATTCTATATATATTACTTCATTTAATCGTCGAATTTAATTGATAATTCAATTGTTTTTGTTTTTACCATTTAAACAGCAAACAAATACGATAATTTTGATTTGTTTTGATAACCAAACATAATAACAAAAGAGAAATTAAAGAGATTATTTAAGAAAAGAAAACTCAATAATAGAGCAATTAGTTGTCATTAGTTGTTCGTTTCCAGTATTTCCTTTATAATGGATTTATAGGCAACTTTTTGACATACGATAATTTCTTTAAGCTGATTATCTTCCCCATTCTCTCTATGTAGAAAATAGACACAATGAAAACAACAACAAAAAATGTTCTCTTTATCTACACTGACAATGAAATCTAATTTTCTCTCCCTATTTAACTGTCACTACAGAACACTTTTCTCTACGATAAAAAAAAAGAGAGAACGAAATTAGAAAAGTCCACTTATTCGAAGAACAAAAATCCTCTCCAATAGCATTGATATTCAAATTGAAATAGCACAATGGGATTCTCATAAACTAAACTGCTTAATAATATCTTGTCATAATTCAATTTGAATTATTGCCAGACAAATCGTGGGTTGTAAAAATTGAATTAAATACCAAAAAATAATGCTTACTCTTCTACTTTTTTTTAAATGTTATTTGCCGAATGTAACCTTAAAAAATTTAATAAAATAAATGTGTTTTTTTATCAGGAATCTGTAACAAGTACTGTGCAATCGTAAACATTAGCGTGAAACACTTTTTAGTAAATATCTACAAGTTCTTCGATAAATAAAATTAGTATAACCCCTTTACAAATGCAGAATGCAATTTTTGTAGAAAATTTCATTCTAATTATTTTTTTATTCTGTTGCCATTTATGCAATGTGATTCAGAAGGTTGGGGAAAAATTAAAAGAGCATGAAGAGGAGGCAATTCTAAGAAAAAGTTCTTAGGATCATTTTTTTGATTTGGAGCTTCGTTAAAAAAATGTAGCACCTGAAAGTTTACTGACGTCATTTTCTCTAGGTGTTAAAAAGTGTGTAAAATACCGAAAGTAAGCCAAGCCGCAACCATTTTTAGATCTGAGAGTCCGATAACAGATCGATGAAATGCTGTTAGGATTGGCAACATTTATTATGCAAAGGTTACATCAATCGTGCGGCGTCTATGCACAATTTTATAAAAGTTGTTCGAACTGCCAACCACCACATTCAATGCAAACATAACAGGGTCCAACGAAACTCTGGGGCACTTTCTTAAAAATAATCCCCGGCATTCCACCTACCACTTCAGATGCTACGCACCACACCACGTCAGATACGTCACAAAACTTTCAGGTGTTATATCTTTTTAACGAAGCTCCAAATTAAAAAATGACCCTAAGAACTTTTGCTTATAATTGCTCCTCTACCTGCTCCCCAACCTTTTGAATCATCCTGTATATTACGGGGATAACAATTTTTATAAAAACATATCAATCCATCCTGGGAGAAAAATGAATAACACGCATATTATGTGACTTTTCAGTTCAATTTTAAGATCGATATAAAATCGCTAAAATACTTTTCTACTGTTAACTTTGCTTTAGTAGGTCCTTAAGGCAAAGGCATCAAGTACAAGACGAATGAGAGATATCCCATTACAACAGAACAGTCTACCTTTTCTTAAGCCACTAATGTGCAAGAGATGCAGAAATATATATTCTCATTTGTTTTAGCGGTGCCCTTTTGTATGCACGCATGAAAGAATGGATAGACAATTTCGAAAAAATCGATTTGAAAGTAATCATCTTACCAGCACAATTCCCCCTTTACCTGATTTGTACTCACTACTATCCCCTCCATGTCTCTCTCTCTCTCTCTCTCTCTGTAAACCAGTCCACTACAGGAAAAATTTCTAAGAAAAGAAATAAACGGCACATTTGTACGTATCTACCAAACCAATTCGAGGACATGTACTGCAGATGTCAGGAAGGAGGTAATGAGGAAGAAACGTAAAAAAAGGCACTACTAACTGAAATGGTAATGTAATCGCAAAGTTACCCTCAGTTATTCGATCTTTTACTCATACTACCTTCCATCTGGGTTGGAATTCCTGGTGGAATTTCACGGAACGTTTGATATTTGCCTGTAGTTCCCAATGCGATGCACAGAGATAGATAATAGAATCGGCAATCTGATAGTTTGGATATCGGTTCTCTCATTCGATATATCGTGCACTCTTTATATCTCTCCTTTAAACGGAATAAAAGTACTTTAGAACACAAAAAATATATATATATATACATATTTAGTATTTTTAGTATGTTTAACGCTCAACACAAGAAAATGCAATATTTTTAAAAATTTTTTCCATATTTCAGCAATGAAATCTGCCTTTAAAAAGGAAATAAAACTTGGAAAATTCGTTTTTGAACATCATTTACTGTAATTTATCATTTAAAGATTTTAATTACTGTAATTTCTATATTTACTTTATCAATAAACGCACTTAATGCTTTTCTATATATTTAATTTAAATTAACGTTTTGGCAGATAATTGCTTTCGCTGATAATCAATTTAATATAAACGGAAGAATTATCCTTTTCGACTTTAGACTCGAATCTAATAAATGAAATTTAAACACGCGATGGTAATTTCTCTCTAGAGAAATTTTCTCTTTTAAACAAAATATAAACGGTTAAAGGCTATTGAACCCTTATATTTATAAGGTTTCTTTACGTCTTGGTATGTTTATAGTGTTAACGAGTTTGTTAGGCTACATTTGGTTGAGTTAATTTACCTTCTTTTGTACGATTTTCTTCTTTCCCGTTATCGTTCTCTTATAACCTACAAGACGAACATTGTAGGTATAAAATACAAGGTATAATTTAAGTTAATCTAAATATATTCTAGTAGAAAAGTAAATACAAAAATCCATATGATAATAAAAAGCAAATTTTTCTTAAATTTACATATATTTCATTCGGAAAAAAAAATAAAAAAATAAAGAAACTATTCGTCTTACCGAAATATTGTATCCACTTTAGTAGATAGGATTTGGAGTTAAAATCTGGAAGAAGAAAAGAATGACTTACTAATCACAGAGTACAAAACGTGATGAGAATGTTAAAAGACATAAAAAAGAACGATTTTCAGTCGATGTATCTTCTACAAGTCTCAGAAGTTAGAACGAAGACGTGTCCAGGCGTTTGCATTACTCCTGCGATGCGAACGGAGGAAATCCTAACGATTGTCGTCTTCACGTTGTCCATTCAGTAAGATAGATTGCAGTTGAGAAACCGATTGTCAGTTAGAAAAATGGTTTCTTAAGGCATTTCAAAGCCAAAAACATCTAAAGTGTTTCTTTGTGCATATATACACAGTCATTTGTTCGTAAAGTCATATCTCTATTGTTAAAGTAAAATGGCTTTCTATCCTAAAACCAAATTTACACTGAAAGTTATCTTTAGTGCTTAAATTTACTTAACTGTAAATATATATACGCATATAAAACAACAAACACGGATAGAAAATTCTTTGTTTAAATGGTAAAAATATATATCAATGTAAAATAAAATATTTAAAACGTATAAACTATAAAAAAATTGATTAAAAAAAAAAATAAATTTTCTTCAGAAAATTACTAGATTTCTTTGGATTTTCCTAACATTTTGATTTTCTTTTATTCCATCAAATATTTTTTTTTACATTCACTGAAAATTCTTCCTTATATTTTTTTATATTTTTTATTTTATAAAAAAAAATATTATTTTTCCTGAGAAGAGAAGGAAGAAATATATATATACAATGTATTTAATAATTTATTAAAAATGTTAAGTGTGTAGAAATTTAGATTATATGATTAAAAATTTAGAAATTCAATACATAAATTCCCTACAGTTCAGGTTTAAAAAAAGAATAAATTTTCTCATAAGAAGGAAAAAAAAAATTATACACACATTCAAATTAATTAATCACTTTCATTAAACGCATTTAATTACACAATTTTAATGAGTATTTTGCTAAACAATAATATTTAATTTTCGTTCAATTTTTAAACAAGATAAGGCAATAATCTAATCATTAACACTTGTTTACGTTCAAGCTGGGATGTAACTTTACACCATTTGCTGCTCACATCAATAATGGAGAATCGTGATGAAGAAAGTTTGGAAAGAGAGTAAAGGGGTGATGAGGCTTGACCCCTTTTCCATCAAGGAAGTGAGTCGGATCCTATAGGGAACCGTATCCCTAAGGAGAGAATGGCAGTGAAAACGAAGATGGTGTCATGAAAAATGATAGCGACAGTAGACGAAGAACAATCAAGGAAATACGGGAAGTAGAAAAAAAAAAACACGAGCCACATTCTCCTTGAGGTTACGGAAGAAACAGAAGAGCTGTCAGGGGACATTTGAGATTACCCGCATTTCTTAGAAGAACAAACCGAATGACTTTCCTCGTTTTTTCATCTTTTTTTTTTGTTTCTTTCTTTTTTAAACATATAAAGCATCATTTCTTTAATTGATTCGATTTCTTATTCCCCCCTCAAAAATTATAATTATTAAATTATAATTAAGCAAATTTTTAAACGATTAAATTACACGATATCGTATTATCTCTTTCGTATTTAATTAATTTTCCGGATGAAATTTTTCCTTTATTCTTTTAACAGTTCGAATGAAAAAAACAAACAAGATGCTGATTGTCATGGAGCAATTGTAGTGCAAGTAATGGAAAAGTTTTCACTATCTACACCGCACCCTGCAGACTCCATCAATAAGCAAGCACTTCGCTTTCTTTACACGACAAATACTCAGTTATTTGCCGTTTCTATTTTCGAAAAAGCTCGCTTGTGGTCAGTTCTATCATGGGACAATGGGCACAAGGGACATCTTCTGCCAAGATTGAACCATGTACAATGACAGGTGTGTTTCTCCAGGGTTTCCTGTCATTGTGTAATTCATTTTAAACAGTATGATGATATGGCCCTTTCCAGATCAGAACAGAGTTCGTGATGGTTTCTTTCGTGCTTCGAATATCCAATAATCAGCACTCATATAATGATTTTTATTCTATAAATTATTCAGTCCGATAGTCCTCCTACTCTCTGCACAATACTATTATTTTAATTCATTTTGTATTAGTTCTGTATAGGAGTTTTGCAAAACGTCGAAACTATTTATGAAGATCGTATCGATTTCTATGGTAATTTCAGAAACTAACTAATTAATTAAAGAGGAAATTTTTAATTAATTTATATATAACGTTCGTTTTTATATAAACAACGTTTTCACTCAGAATGAATATCAAATAAAATAAATATCTTTGATGAATTTTATATTATCCAAAATATTAAGTATATAAACGTATCTTGATCTTTATGATTTATTAAAGTATTTATATCAAAAATATATTTATTTTTCATACGTTTAAAAGTAAAAAACAATTTAATGAACATCGAAATTCATTTCTATTTTTTTTTTGTTTTTTTTTTGACGAAACCAAAAATAATAAATTTAATCAAGTTTTATTTCTTTCTCTACAGAGTTTATAAATTTTAAAATATTTTATCTTGTTTACCATCTGATTTCTAGAATATATTTTCTTTTATAAGTCAAATATAATTAATTTACGTATTTACATTGATCAAGTGAAGAAGAAAACATACAAATGCCATAAAAAAAATTCACAGTAAAGTCTTACACATATACCTATATTGGATCGATGTTAAACCAAAACTTTTGGAACTTTTTTCTTCTCTTTTATATATATATACCGAATCCAATTTCCTAACTTCCAACGAAATGTCATTCTGCTAATCAATTTTTAAAATTTTCGAAAATTTACTGCACATTAACGAAACTTGGTATAAGTTCCTAACGTTTCGAAAGCAACAGAAAAATAACGAATATCATTAGTAGCAAGAGAGAGAGAGCATTTCATCGATATTTTCTAATAACAAAATAATTAATTTCCATAAATCACTTCTTAATTAAAATTCTACAAAATTTGCCGTAGGTTTTGACCGTTATAATCCATAAATAACTCGTTTGTATATGAAGTTAAAAGTATTATATTTATGAATATATATATGTATATATATAAAGTTTTAAATAATTTATCGGATTAATATATGTATCAGATAATTTTCTTTAAAACTTTACACCGGCAGTACAGAATCGATTTACATCATAGATTTCCAATATCTGTGGATTGTGGATGCGATTTCTCTTCACGTAGTTACTGACCCGAGAAATAACATACTTTGCTATACTATCATTAACTCTTCTAATCACACCCGAGACCGATTTTTTCCCTTCCATCATGATCTATTGACTAATACAGATTGTGTGTGTTTTTGTTTTGGAAACTCCTATGTAACTTACTCATAAACGAAATACTTACTCTGCCATAAAAATAATTAAATATCCGTACAGAATCAAAATAAATCTTCATTTTTCATCTGAACAGTTATAATTTTCTTTTAAAAATTGTAATATAAATATAAATCAAGCATTTTTTTTTTCTGATTGATGTCACGTTTTAATTTATAAATTACTTCTGGCTTCAAAATTTATGAGCGATTGTTTTTCGAATTGTTACTGTTGTAGAAACAATTGTTGCTTATCGAAATGTATTTTTCCTCGGAAATTCTCGTATTTTAGAAGTAAATAATAATTTTTTTATTGCATAAGTATGCTTTCATATATTAAATTATTTCAAATTAAAATTATGGAAGCATATAAAATTTATTTAAAATTTTAATAGAGTATATAAAATTTCTATCCTAGCAATCACAATTTAATTGAAAAAAAAAATTTTTTAATGAATACTGATAATATAAAATCATATATAATATATGTGGGGAACACGCTCCAAAGGGGGCAATTTGATTTTTAAGGAGCAATTCGAGAATCATATTTATCATAATAGTCAAACGTGGCTGGCTGGCTGGATGTCCCTTTTTCGGTTGAACTACTATACATATTTCTATAAATAAGATATCATTAAAAGAGCTAGTTTTTGGATGTCTGCGACAGCTTAAATTATGTGTTGTTATTAATAATTTAAAAATTAAAAAATAGAAATAATATTGAAATTGTAGTTCCTATAAAAAAGACAGAATTCTCAGAGGGCGCTGTAACGTAATAATGGATGCCATTTTACGATTCCACGACAGCTTAAATTATGTGTTATTAATAATTTAAAAATTAAAAAATAGAAATAATATTGAAATTGTAGTTCCTCTAAAAAAGACAGAATTCTCAGAGGGCGCTGTAACGTAATAATAGATGCCATTTTACGATTCCCTACACAAGTTCGGAAGTGTTTTTGTCGTTATATACGGTATTATTAAATTAAATTACATGATTACATTTCCGCTAATTTATATGAGCGGATAATTTCTAGTGAGTTATTAACAGCGAATTTTTTTGCATTTATGGTTCTAGATGCCTCATATACAGTATATAAATATATATTGTGACACGCATATTTTTAAAATTAAAATCAGTTGCATTTATGGTTCTAGAGGCCTCATATACAGTATATAAATATATATTGTGACACGCATATTTTTAAAATTAAAATCAGAATGGTTTTGTAACTTTATTTGATGTTTTTTTTATGTTATTATTATTATTTTTTAACAACTTAGTGATTTCTTTCTCAGTATTTCAACTATCCATTCGTTCTTTTATTTTTCTCTTTCGTGGATGCCATGTTTTTTTGGAAGACCAAGTTAATGGCCCTCCTCCACGTGAATAGAGTTCATTTTTTGAAATAATAAAAATTATATGTCACGAGGGTCATCAGGATTTTAAAGATGTTTAAGTGGCACATGGCCAAAAAATGATTGGGAACCATTGATATATAATATAAATCTCAAATTTTTTATTAATAATATGTCAGATTTTGAGGAATCTGATTTTTTTTTTAAAGAAATGATTCTTAGTGATTTCTTCCTCAGTATTTCAACTATTTTTCTCTTTCGTGGATGCCATGTTTTTTGGAAGACCAAGTTAATGGCCCTCCTCCACGTGAATAGAGTTCATTTTTTGAAATAATAAAAATTATATGTCACGAGGGTCATCAGGATTTTAAAGATGTTTAAGTGGGACATGGCCAAAAAATGATTGGGAACCATTGATATATAATATAAATCTCAAATTTTTTATTAATAATATGTCAGATTTTGAGGAATCTGATTTTTTTTTTAAAGAAATGAAAAATTTTCATTTATTCTATAAGAAAATTAATTGTTAGACTATACTCTTAAGTTTCTTTTTTACAAAATGAGTTACTTTAAAATTTTTTACATAAGCTCTTAAATTAGATATTTTGTTTAATTATTTCTGTACAAATAAATCTTTATGATTTACATAAGAATTGTTTTATCAAAGACAGAGAAAAATTTTTTCCTCGAATGCTATCACTGAATAGCAATTCATAGCAGTTATTCCAAGAAAAATTTTTCTATAATTTTTCAAAGAAAAATATTTAAAATTTGATATGCAAGTATAGTTTTATAAGTAATTCAGTTTCTATATACAGTAAACTGCATTTTATTTTTCAAGTAAAAATTCAGTCTATTCTAGTTTTTACTGCATGAATATTATTATGAAGTAACAGAATTATTAAACAATAATTGCGCTAGTTATGTGCATGTACCACTTTTAAGTCGAAAATTCAACAAACAATCGTTAAAATAACAAAAATAAAAACATTTTTACGGCCTAAAATTCATAAAAGTCGATTTAATTAAAGACATAATGTTTTATTATCGAAGAGATGAAAAATAGAATATTTTATCATCAACAAAATATATTCTATATATAATTTTTTATTATATAGAGATATTCAAGTAGAAGGTTTCAATATATGTGCTTACATTAATGTTTACAGAGGATAAAGAAGTGTGCACAGTTCACACACTTATTCCAACGATCCTCCGCTTTCTAACCAATCTTATAGCTGTACTTTGCCACTCACCGCTGTCCGTTCTCGTAAAGACACTTTATGATAGCATCCTGGAGACCACTGCAACTCCAACAATGAGGTGTTCTTCCCCACAGCTCTTCCACTCATAAATTTCGCATCACAAGCAAGGTGCTGTCAATGTGAGCTGCAAGGACCGATCGGACAATAAAGCCTTTGAAAGAAAGAGCTAACAAGGCATGGAGAATTTTTTCAGCTAATACTACTATATAAAATGTTTTCTAGAGTTTTTAGTTTATATATATATATAGACAGATATACTGTATATTTATATATATATATATATATTAGTACTCTTTCTGAGATTTTCCAAGTGTAGTTCAAAATATGATCTGGACTTAACAAGAAACAAGTAGATATTTTTTTTTCTTCTAGAGTTTAAAATTCTAAGAAAAGGATTAAAGTTCTTATTGAACATAAACACTTTATGATTGGTACAATTTTTTGAAAATAATAGCAAGTTTTGGATTTATTTTTCAGTAACAGTTCCATACTTTTTAAGTATCATAAAGATAAATAAACGATCCATGACTTAACTTTTTCTGTAAAATAAATTCATGTTTGTAGTGCTATCTGAAAGTTCTGTAAAATAAAACTTCCTTTTTTTTTTTTTTTTTTTTTCTTATATTATTTTTATTAAATTTTTTATTTTTTTCTTTTTTTTTTTTTTTTTAGTTCTTTTCGATAATATTTTACGCTGACTTCAGTCTAACAGACAATTCACTTAAGAGAAAACTTCATTTCTTACATATTATTTTATAAGAAGTGAAAAGCATCAATAAAATTATTGATTCTTTATGACATTTTCTTCGAATCTTCATTTTTACTAGCAGCATTTCGAAGCTTTAAGTGGAATTTTCTTTAAAACTATTTCCTAGTTTTGGACTTTACAAGAGTTTTATGTGTTCTCATTATTTTATTCCACATTTAAAATGCCCTAAAAGCTGAACATAATTTAAAAATAAATAAATAAATAAAGTTAGCACTCTTTAAATATTAAACGGAATTTTGCTAAAGGTTAAACATAATTATAGATCGGAAGAGCGTCGTGTAGGGAAAGAGTGTAGATCTCGGTGGTCGGGGGCAATTCGAGAATGAGTTATTAACAGTATTCTTTTATGATTCTAGGGGCCTCATATACATTATATAAATATATATTTATGACATTATTATTTTATTTATACAACTTTTATGTTTATTTTATTTAATTAATTTCGAGAATATAAAATAGAAAAAATATATATAAATATATAAAAAAGAAACATAATTCATTAACAAACATAGGTGTTCTAGATTTAGAAACTTGTATAAGAAAATAAATTTATCTCTTTTTTTTTTTGTTTTCTACAGTAACATTGAGAGATTTACGATGAGCTGTAAACTTCGCAACAGTCTTCAGAGCTTCTAGTTCTTGTGCTACCAAACTACTGCCAAGTATAATGGTTAGATTTAACCTGTGCTGCTACTGCTACAGTACTAGACTTTTCGGATTTTTTAGTCTATTCGCCAAGAAACCGACTGGCCTGAGCTATGAAAAGCCAGTAGATTTTGTTGGTGCGGTTATCGTTGTAAGAGGAAAAAAAGATGGAAAGAAAGTAATATTAGTATATAACGGTTGAAACTGTTGAGTATAAACTATCCTGTATCGGTTGGCAGAATCAATATATAAGGATATTTGAAAATGATGAAGAGATGTGCAGAGTTTAAAGATGCAGAGAAAGGATTTTAGCAATGCTCTGAGCAAATTTGATAAAAAAAAAAAAAAGAAGAAGTACGTAAATTTAAATTCGGTTTTTTAGAAAAATTAAATTATGTGTGATTAATCAATTTTCCTTTTAATTATTTTATGAAATGTTACAATTAATAAAAAATGTAACAGTCTAGGCCTGTGGTTTTCAAAGTGGAGCAATTCGAGAATGAGTTATTAAATTTCTATTAGTAGTATTCTTATATGATTCTAGGGGCCTCATATACATTATATAAATATATATTTATGACATTATTATTTTTAAAATTAAAATCAATGTACACTGAGGTTTCGTAACTTTATTTGCTATTTTTTCATATTATTATTATTTTTTTAACAATTTCTTCCTCATTACTTCAACTATTCTTTCTTTCTTTTATTTTTCTCTTTTATGGATGCCATGTTCTTTGGAAGCTTGTTTAGACCAAGTTAATGGCCTTTTAGGCCTCCTCCACGTGAATAGGAGTCTATTTTTTTAATAATAAAAATTATATGTCACAGAGGAGCATCAGGATTTTAGAGATGCTTAGATAAAGCATGGCCAAAAAAAGGTTGGGAACCACTCATCTAGGCTATTTTATCACTAAAAATGTTTGTTTTTTTTAATATTTTTACCATATATTTATTATTTTACTAAACGAAATTGTCCTCAAAAATTAAATTAAATCGGAATAAACGTTAATGCTCAAATTAAAATAAATTTCAATCATTATTTTGAAAAACGAAAAAAAAAAAATTGAAATTTTTACAAGTAGATAAGAAGTATATATAATATATTATTTTATTTACAATGCAAGTAGAAGATAATATAAATTGGCAAAAATTTAAAATTACCGACTTTGCAAGATGGCCACTGTAAATCAAGAGCAGCTTTTATGATCATACTTCTGTCATTTTTATTATATTAGTAAACAATAAATCTGAGTTGAGTGCCGTACAGTTCTAATTTCTTTCTTTTATAGATATATAGATAGACATATAAGAAACATCATATCATAATTACAGATTTACTAGAACATTTTACAGGACATAATGCTATTATATGCATGTTTCCCTCCTTGCTCTTTATGCAGTTTACGACTGGAGAAAGACAGAAATCTCTTCATCATTTATATATATATTTTTTTCTTTCTCTTTAATGCATTTTACAAGAAAGAAAAATGTTGAATTACAACAAATCGGCTCTATCAGTTAAATATTTATTTCTTTATAAGAAAAACATTTTAAATTTTCAATAAAGCAATCTGGAAAGTATCTCTTGTTGGATGTTCGGTAAATTCTATCAAGTGTCAAGACGGTTTATTATTTTTAAAATAAAACGATAAGCAGTTTTATATATATAAATATAATAAATCAAATTTTTGCTTTTAATAATAAATAAATAAATTAAAATTTCTATTTTAATAATACTAACTCTCTTTTTTTTATTATTATTATTATAAACTGCATAAAAATTTAACAAAAATATTTACAAGCAGAAATTAAAGGTTGTTAATGAAATTTATTAATTTATTTTTTAATTTTTATACTATGTAAGTATGAGGCATTGAAGTAACTCTATATTTAGATTACTCTGCCGTTTCATCATAAATTAGGCGTGAATTATCGAATTATGCTTCCATAACTAAATCAATTTAAACAGCGGAAAAGAAAGCAGTTTACCTGTATAATTAATGGCTTTTGTAAAGATTATGATCGAGCTAGACTATGGTATAGTTGATAATGTAAATAGTATGGCCAACCGCATCTCAGGAATGTCAATCTTAACCGTTCTATATACCTAGAGTGATATCTTGCAATTAAAAGGGATTTTCAATTATTCGATTTGCCAATAATTGGACACCAGTGCAGTGTTGAAAGTAAATTCCTGTTCGCCATGCATGTTAGTTAGAAAGTTGCAATTCTAATGCCGAATTATTTTGCAGTTTAAAATTGTTTGATGAAACTTTCAGTTATATCGACTTAAATAATAAAAAATTATGTTATAAAAACGAACAAAATAATCATAATTTTATGTTTTTTTATACATGAAACCATTTTTTTTCCCTCTCGAATTTCTGCTAAGAAGCTTTAAATCATTCAATCGCCACATGTTTAACTAATTATGCTATGTTACTCTATCTAAATTATTAATTACGTTATATTATTCCTCATATATCACTAATCATGCTTTGCTATTCAGCATATCTCGCTATAATTTTGATATTTCACTCTACGTATCTGCAATTATTCATAAGTTAACGTATAATAATTAAGTAATAATAATCATTAATATCATATCAACCGTTAAAAAAATTTTTTATAACAAAAATTCTTCTGTGTATCTTTAAATAATAAAAAAAGAAAACACCTTTCTTACATTTCCTTCGGCAATATTATATTTGCAGACTATATTCTGGATAATGGTGACGAATAAGCGTCATGCAAAAGCATTTTCTTTGTTTATATATTTCATCCTAGTGCAATATGATATCACATTTAAATTCCATCTACCGAGAGAGATGACAGGTGACATATGAATAATGTCAAGACCTCCAGGGATTCAAGTCTTGTATTTTACTATATAAAAGTTCTTTTGACCCATTCTGGAGTTTTAAATATTATAAATAAAGTTCTTTTCGACGTATTGCTAACCTATATACACGCAATTACTTATTTACTTAAACTGATTTTTTTTTCCTTTAAAGAAAAATATAAATTTAATCGTAAAAGATATCAAAGAAGTGATTTTGAAAGATTAGATTTTTTATCTCTTCCTCTTAGCCGATGGCAGTTTACTAAATCCACTCGATATATTTATTATACGTAGATACATATCTATAAATTTTTATAATTTAAAATTCACAAATATCAATAAATTATCAAAAATGAATGTTGCAAAGCTCTCAATGTAAAAATTGTATAATCAAGAGTTGATGATTTGCTTAATTATCAGAGTTTGGTACATAAATTGGACAATCAACTCTATAACATGGGTCATTACAAATACATACAATACATCCCATGTTGTATGTAAATCACATACAATACTATATAACACAAGTTACAAATGTTAACTGATGGTGTTATTTTCCGCATCAGTTCGTTTCCAAAGGGCATGTATGCATGATAGAACTGAATAACTTGAGAAAATCAACCGTTCTCTTTAATGTTACAGTCCGACAAGTAATTATTTAAAAAAATAATAATAATAATAAAAAATTCAATTGTTCTCGGAGATTTTTAAAACTTTGGAGACGTCTCAATATAAATAATTAATCAAATAAATAAATAAAAAAAGCAGTACGATGAGAAAAAAATCGAACAAATTTCTTCTTGGAATTGCTTTAAATCTCGTACATTTTTCCGAGCATAAATTTTTACTTCCATTAGAAAACGGGAATAACTATTATCGTAACGCATCCTTAACTATTCAGTTTGGGTAATTTCTATGGAAATAAAGAAAGTGAAATGCTAATATGATGCTTTCGGATCAAGAAATAGTCTTTATGAGTGGAAGTCTCACTCATATCCCATTGGTAGTCACCGTCACACTTGCTAAAACTGCATGGTACTATTGCTGACGTTAAGCAGGTGCTAACTATGCTACTCTGCGCTCTAGACACCAGTAAAATGTAATGGATGTGCCAGAGTACGTGGTCTTGCATTCTTTCACTTCCCAGTTATCCTTTTAAGAGGCCAAATACGTGAGGGTGCATGCTTTGTTATTAATTGACAAAACTGTCATAAATAGGTTGTTACTTCCAGGAATGAGAGCAAACTTGTTTTAATAATACACGATATCTTTCTGCATATGAGGTGCAATAATAATTTAACAAGTTGTAAAAATTTCAGACCATCGAAAATTATGTATTGTATGTTCTTAATTATTATTAATTTTTTTTTGTTATTTAGATTGTTTACTTAAATTTTAATTGCATCAAAAATTGAGTAAAGATAACTTGAATGAAAACGATTAAAAAAAAAAAATAGTTGCTATCACAGAAAAGACTTGAGTAATGAGATAAAAGATTAATGAAGTAAAACAAGAAGAAAAAAAAAAGTTATAAATGAATATTTTCAGTAAAAATTTGACTATAAATAGTACAGATATTCACTGAAAATTTCATAAATTATAAAGTTTTAGATTTGTTTGTATTTATTATGTGTAAATATATATTTTCTCTTATGCTAAAAAAAATCAAAAAAACTTCTCTTGACTAGTTGAAAATCATTAGTCAAGAAGAAGAAGAAGTTTCTTTTTTTGGCGGGAAAGAATAAAGATTTGTTATTCAATAATTATCGAGAATAGAATTGATTGCATCTTTTCAAGTGATACTGATTTAGAAATACGTGAAATATTTAATTTTGAATCGTTGGTAGAGATTTTTTTTCTTACAAAAAAATTCCAGAGTGTATCTAACTGAGAATATTAGAGATGTGCTAAATGGCTCGCATTCCTGAATCAATAACAGCTAACATCCAAGTTATGAAAGAAGGATCGGTAGTTGATTTAATTGGAAAAGGAACAACATGGAGTCTATCAACGTCTGTGACATTTTCTGCTTGTTCTTTCTCACACCAAATTATTGACTGGTATTTCTTATAAATCGACATTTTATGTAACTATGTTGCTACAGATCTATTCTGGTGACACTTACATTGATTTTAATCCAACAATAACAATAATAAATTCCGAAAACAATCGGATTAATCTATATAAAATTATATTTAAAATTCACTTTGTTATCGATTATTTTTAGGAAGAAAAAAATAATAATATATTAAAATTACACTGTTATCATTAACATATTCGTATTTTTTAATGTAAAAAATATAAATCTTTCTACATTTTAAACAGGGAAAAAAAATATATTAGGAAGTTAAAAATTTTATAATTGAAAATTTTGTTTAAGTTTTATTTTATAACCGGAGTGATTTCCTATTATCATTAAAATTAAGTGCTTTATAGTATCATAAAATAAGAGTAACTTTCAATATCTTGGAAGAATAAACAATTTTTAACATCCTAAAAATTTAATAGCGCTTCAGTAAATTGATAATAAGTTATTTAAATTAATTTCATGGATGTATTAACTATTTTACTAACTTTTTAATTAATTGTCCACTTTCCTTTTTAATGAAAAATTTCGAAACACTACGCATTAATGAATTTTATGCTATAACTTTATATATTAAAAAGTAATTAATAACTATGCTTGCATAATTAGCATTAAATATTGTGTGAAGCGTAAATTTTTAATATTTTTTGTGTGTTTATTTATTTTTATTATATATTTAAATGAATTAAGAGATCAGTTCTCATCAAGTTTCTCATTCAAATTTTGCTGTTTTCCTGGTGAAAATATATATATTTATTTATTTAGATCGGATACCTCAAAGTGCAGCTTATTTAGTGTTATTTTTGTCTTATAAACAACTATTCAATTATTTAACATATTACAATAGCAATATGGCAGTTTACATCAAAATATTCTCACTTTAAATCAAAATATTTTATTCAGATTCTTCTACAAATTGATGTAATTATCAATTAAATTATACAATACAGTATATGCAGTTTTGGCATTTCTGGGTAACTCATAAAAATAGTCTCAGAGTCATGAATGAATTAAGAGTAACTGAATTAAGTTCATAAATTCAGGAGCATCTAACTTTTTTAAACACTAGTTAATATAATGGAAACAGATTTTCACTTTATCTTTATAATGGATATCAAGTGATTAAATCTCTTTAGCAAATATTAACAGAACTGGTTTTGTGATAAGCATTGAGTTTCCACCCAGAAATACAACAATAAAATTAATGTATCATTTCTGATTTTTAAGTTTGAACTCAGTTTATCAACACTCTAATCTGAATTATCACAAACTAGCAAAGATGTGAACTGCATGTGATTGGGCCTGTCCATTTAATTAATAATCATCAGATATGATAAATATTTAAAATAATAATAATAAACAAGCAGTTCTTTCAGAACATTAAAAACTCATATACAATATTTCATATGTATAAAATGCAATTTTTGTAAATTTCCATTTTTAGCAGTTATACTGTACTACATGAATCGAAGCTACAGTATTAAACAATTACTCAATTATTAATTGGATAAAAAAATTATATTGAAATAACAACTTTACATATTTAAAAATAATAATCATATTGTTTCTTCGATTCATAAATTTAACATTTAATAGGCGAAAATAATTTTTCACTAATTACATATAATATACATATATCATATATAACTATACAAATGACAAATTCAATTTTATAGCTCTACACTTTAATGTTTTATTTCAAAAGTTCTGAATTATTGAATAATTTAATTTTGCTTAATATTAAAGCATAAAACTCTTAAGCCTTGTCGCTGCAAGATTACTGGAGATTCTTCTTCTTTGGGTAATATGGAGGTTTTAGCTGGCGCTTTTTCCTCCGATTGCGAGTTCTTACTGGAGATTCTTCTTTGGGTAATATGGAGGTTTTAGCTGGCGCTTTTTCCTCCGATTGCGAGTTACTGCCTGGGTTTTTATGGGAAGCGTCAAGTCGTTGTTATATAGGGTTCTAGATGAACAATGTGTTGTCGCTTACTGGAGATGGCAAATAATAAAAATTTGCTAAATAATCAACAAATTTTCCGATTAAGCTTAGCACAAAAAACGGTCTAATACATTTTACAGCTATAATAGTAAGCTGATATAAATTTACATATAATTATTTTAAATTTGGTACTAATTAGTAATTATTTATAAATAAACTTACGAAAATATGGACGAGAAAACATTATTCCATACAAAAAAGACTAGTACAGTACAAAATATATTTTGACTGTTGCCAGATTCTAAGTTTTTGTGGCAAACATCGATGCATTTATTTCACAGTGTAATAATTTAAAAAATTAATTACAAATAAATAATATCTTTAAAATTAATAAATTTAATTCTGATTAAATTTAACAAAATATAGAACTTTACTTTTATAATATTTAATATTATATATGTAATTTTTTCAATGTGTCAGCCATTAGATGGAGGCCATCAAGTTACTAGATAAAGTTAATTTTAATATATGGTCGAATCAACTTGGAATAATGTTGGCGGTAATCAGTTTTAGAGCCCACCAAAGACTGGGCAATATCCATGATTGTTTTTGGTAACAGATGTCGCCACTTTCCATTCAGATAAAGTACTAAATTGTAATTCAGATAGAAGATTAAACAAACTCCACAGGCCTCCATTGTGGAGGACGGGATCGACATGCCAGTCCCAGATTCCATAATTAAATATTTTCAAGTGATGTGACCCGAGATTCAACTCAGGTCCTCCAGGGTGGATATCGGAAGTGTTTCCATGCGGTCAATCCTGCCTACAACTGGATAGCTGAGGATGAGATTCGATTGGTTGGATCGGACGCTTCCTGAAAAACTGGAAATGTGAGACATGGAATTGAATATTGATCCTATCTCTATGAGGTTTTTCGCCACTTTCCATTTGGTTAATACTTAGAGGGAGGGAATTACAGTAATGACCACTGGTGGCCCAAACTCCTGATGGGGTCAACCTCAAGGCGTAGCTAATCCTGCTGACTTTCTGAATCAATCCATCCAACACCTCCTTAAAAAATTGGAAGTTCGACTTGAAATTGAATTCTGATCCTTTAGAATCCTTTAGTCTCGGTATTTCAAGGTTCAATTCCTGAATTAGGAATTGAACCCTGACAATTCCACTTTGCAGAATCTGTATTCGTTGGCCATTTGACTAACGAACACGGTCCCTCTAAAATAGAATACAAGAAAAATTCGTCAAGTTTGCCGAATTTTTAATTTATGGAGTTTTTTAATTTTATATTTCAGAATATGAACGGTAATTTCAGAATATCCAATCAAATTTTAGATACTATTTAATATTTAGTTTTAAAAATAATTTACGCAATTTTAAACTTTTACTAAAAAGTTATTCTCTTGTTTTCAATGAGAAATTTCTTCTTATGGTCAGTTAAGTTTAAACTCATCAAATACCTTTGAATCAGTCTTATTTTTGACGAATTCAGTCTTATTTTTTCGCCAACATTGTTGCCACTTTCCACACAATTGAGTACTAAATAGAGAACGAAACAAGCCCAGAGTATACTACCTAGCTATATGGATGGATCAGCATGAATACAGAGGAATTGGGTCGAAGAGCGGGCCCAATCGTTTATAATTTAGAGCAGTGGTTCTCAACCTTTTTCCTATTGCGGAACACATTTTAATATTTTAAAATTTGGCGGCTACCTTTTTAAATGCATTTTTTGTGATATTTACTTTAAATATAACTTTAGAAATTAAATTTTAACGAAAAATCATCGACATTATCTAGATATAAATGTAGATATAGGAAAGGGGGGCTTTTTCAGCCCTAGCATTGCGACCATCAATGGTCTATTATTTTAAAAAATACTGAAGAAGTAATATTTTATTTTTATGCAGTTATTCTAAACACTTTTATATTTCGCCAAGGAATTTTTCATTGATTAGTATATAAAAAGTACTGCATGTGTATTTATTCATAGTAAACTCGTAAAAAAGTTTTAGTACAATTGCTTACGGAATTTTAACTGGGAAAGAAAATATATGCGGGATGACTTGCAGAGAATTTATAAAACGAAAACTTTCTACTCTCTATATTTCTAGCTGGAGAAGAGAGAGAGAGAGAAAAAAAAAACTAAATTTTATCTTTATATATTTTATATTCTAGCAAAAAAAAGTGTAAAAATTCTTTGAAATGTCAAGATGACCGAATGCAAAATAAATTACATATTTTCCCCACTAAATTTTTTTAGAAACAAATCTCAAAAACGAAATTTTTTCGCCTTAAGAAAGTAGCTTATAATTAAATAATTCTTAAAAAAAAAGCGGAATTATACAGATATAAAAGCTTTAACTCATCTTTAAGCTGGCTTAAGAAAGATATCTTTCATTCACCTATTAATACATCGAGAAAAACTACCGATATATTAAAACTGTACCGTTAAAAGAAAGCATTGATTAATGTAATACTGTATATCTGTATCTCGCTTACGGAATTGATAAAAACATATTAGAACTTTTTAATTAATCATTTCAGACTTAATCACTGTAATGAAATCTAAGACAACGACATGATAGAGTAAATTATACAGCAATATTCTACGGTGATTAATTAACGTTTTTAATTAGAAAGCATTAACGTAAGAAATGCGGCAAAATTTTCTAAATAAGCATTTTACATCTCTAGAAAAGTATTAGCGAAAACGCTTTCAGCTAATCGTATTTTTGGCTAAGTGAAATCTCGAATGAAATTCCACGTAATTAAAAATGAAATATCTCTTAATTTGTTGATCATTTTTCATCTAAATATTTTTATTAATATAAATATAATTTTCGTTGTGTCTTAATTCAGCTTGTTGAAGATCGAATTTAAGTTTTATCATCATTTTTTTTTACTTTTTAAATGCATTTTTTGTGATATTTATTTTAAATATAACTTTAGAAATTAAATTTTAACGAAAAATCATCGACACTATCTAGATATAGATGTAGATATAGGAAAGGGGGGCTTTTTCAGCCCTAGCATTGCGACCATCAATGGTCTATTGTGCACCCCCAAAGAGAATCATCCCATAAGAAGTCCCGTCTTCATCGCGAAAGACAGTATTTTCTTCAATGGGAGTGTAACAAGATCTTCTGGTGCAGGGAAATGCAACCCAAGAAGATTATACCTTAGCCATGAAAGAGCCACACATTTACATAAAATGCAAAGAGGAGTTTCATCCTTATCCTGATATCTTTTACAAGTAGGGTTACTAACAATCCCAACTAAATGAAGATGCCTTCTTAGATGACAGTGCCCTATAAAAAGCCCTGTAGCAATCCTAACTTCATTTTTATGCAGTGAAAGCAATTCTCTGCACAGAAGAGCCTCCAATGAGAGCTTTTGCCTGCCTAAAACCAGGAGTAGACCTCCTGTAAATGAAATGCTAGACTGTCAACCTTGTGCAGGGAAATGCAACCCAAGAAGATTATACCTTAGCCATGAAAGAACCACACATTTACATAAAATGTAAAGAGGAGTTTCATCCTCATCCTGACATCTTTTACAAGTAGGGTTACTAACAATCCCAATTAAATGAAGATGCCATCTTAGATGACAGTGCCCTGTAAAAAGCCCTGTAGCAATCCTAACTTCATTTTTATGCAGTGAGAGCAATTCTTTAGTTCTCTGCACAGAAGAGCCTCCAATAGAGCTTTCGCCTGCCTAAAACCAGGAGTAGACCTCCTGTAAATGAAATGCTGGACTGTCAACCAGTTCCTGACAACTCGCCCAAATGCATCAGATCTGATCCCAGGGCAGGCTCAGGTCCAATAAAGGGACGAGAAGCCCATTCTTTGGCAAGTCCATCCGCAACCTTCCCGACACTATCCAAGTTTTTACCTTAAAATCACTGTTAAAGTACGACTATCGTGCATTTACAATCAACCGCCTTGCTTGTAATTCAAACATTGCCTGTAACAATGAGGAACATTAAATAAAAGTCAAGTAAACTAAATTCTTCGACTTTATACCTATTTTAAATACTTCATAAGGTTAACACGACGAAAGTTACATTCAGGAACAACGTTAATATACCATTTATGTAATAATAACAAATTATTTTGTAGAGATAATCGTGTTATACGAAAATTTATTCAAAAACAATTTTTCGACGACTATAAAATTACCGAAAACAATTTATATCTACGATTATGGAATCATTACTCACTTATTAGTATATGTACATTTTTATTCATTTATTGTACTTTTTATTATCGTTATAGCTTTTTCTTACTTGCTTTCGATAAAATTATTTTTCAACGCAAATTTTAAGTAAGTAAAACAATAATAATAACAATAATTCAAGTTACAATAAAGAGAAAAAACTTTTTTCCCCCCTATACACCCCAGAGTCATCACAAAAAGTGTGCATAAATTGAATATTTAAATGCAAAAAAATGCATAATTTATAAAATATTTTAAAACGATATATGTATATGTATGTGTGGATTTATGTTTTATACACACACATATATGTATTTTTATAAAAAAAAATGCATTAATGGGATACTTATATTCAATTTAGTCATCACTATTAGCTTAATACGTCTAGGGTAACGGAGCGTATAATTTACGTGAGATGCTACACCTGTTTATATCTTCAGTCAAGAATAACGACAATGATTTTAACGGATGCCATCTGCTTTTAACGGCTTACATTCAGTAGGAAACATCTAAGGATATTACATCTCTATGGAAATAGTAAGGAGCCATCTCGTGTCTGCATTTTATAACCGAAGGATGTGCTGTTTTTCCTGGTGAAGAAATATATATATATATATGTAGGTTCTATATATATTTATATATTATTATTATTATTATTATTATTCACGGAAGATGGAAGGGATGAGGCACGGACACAGTATAATCTTTCTCTTTCAGTTCGGTTGTAATAAAATACCCGGTCGAAACCATCTTTTCTATGCCATATTGTTATATTTGAACGATATTCCGAACTTTAGAGAAAATATGTCCGCTTAAAAGAAAAAAATCACAAAATTTATTTTTAAAATTTAAATCTATCATATTGTAAATTACAATAAGGTTTTTCACGTATATGGATATTTTTTTTATCATCAATATGTGATTATGTAAATTATAAAGTTTCGATTGTAATATTTTTACAGTTTTTGCTAGAAATGATAGTCTTGAATTTTAATCTTGTGATGTGTCAGTAAATCCCGCATATGTTTGTAGATTCGAATGTAAAGTAGCGTTACTGCACTTTAGATGGTGTCCATAGAATGAATTTTGCATCATAAAAAAAAAAATGGCGAATAAATTTTAGTACATTTGCCGAATTTTCCAGAAATATATATTTGTTATTTATTATATATATATATATATTGATATTTCAGTGTATTATTTTAGTCATCAGTGGAATTTTAAAGCGAGTAAGCGAGGTAGAATCGAAGCTAAAATACAATTTTCTTAATCGGATATAAATCTAGAGGCGTGCATGGCATAGAATGCTGACAAGAAAAATAGGTCAGACATTGCAGATGATAAGCAAGTTGATTCGACACTTTCTCTGTAGCTGTATACTTGACAGGCAGGGGTGTATTGGACCAACCATCTGGTGACAGGTACCGCGTCAAACACAGCAGGTTTCCTGCGACAATATAGGAGTCTCTTGTCAATACGGGGTCAGTAACGCTAGTGTAGGCAACAAAAGCTAATAACATTATCCACAGAGATAAGAACGGAAGGCGACATCCATGATCATTAAGGAAAGAAGAAAATCTCCAACTACTAACAGCTAGTCACCTTTGCTTCCTAGATATAGATTTCGGAGGCAGAAGAGTTAAGCAAATATTGTTACAGATCTGGAAAAGTGATTCCGATCTTTTCTAGATTTCTTAGCAAAAGTTATTTGTAATCCACCGAAACTATTGACTATTAAAGTAATTTATTATATAAGGTATTAAATCACGAAAAAAATATAACAACAAATTCAGTTTTTAGTCTCTAAATTTTAGTTTCTTTAGAGGTTTTTTACTGCTAGAAATCCTTATAAAAATTTCGATCGAAACTATTTTAAAAAAAATCTTTATGATCGGTATCAAAACTTCTTTAACAAAATATTTTTAAAAAATTTATTTAATGCGAAATAATCAGATTACAAAAAATATATAGTCACTTTTAAAAATTTTTTTATTATTCAATTCTCTCTTTCAATATGTATGTACACATATATTTCTTCTTGTCAAATTCGATATATATAAGATGTTTACTGAATTTCACAATATAAGAAATATAAAGCTCTTGAAGGAGAAAAACAGAGGGCAAGATGGTAATCCAAGGTTTATGAGGTACGTCTAAGACCGGAAAGCCATGAATAACTTCTGTAGCAGCGATAGACTGTTGCTAAGCAACAGTCTTTGATAGATATCAGGCAATGTCGTTCAAAATGCTCATGCACAGTGGAAGCTTGTGACTAGAGTTTGGTATCAAGCGCAAAATGAAAGCTTTCCATGGTCCGTTTAGCCAACCAATTGCTACATCTTGGTTTTTTCCTCTAACCTTAGCCGTTCTCCTAGCTAAAGTGGTTACTACTGTCTGTTATCAGACATTTTCTCCTTGTACCTGCCAGATCTCGGCAGTCTGGCAGTATTTCAAGATAAGAGAGACGTTGAACTAGGAAATATAAGGATCTCCGGAAATAGAAGATTAGCTTCAGGATTTAATTACGTGGAAGAGTTCCGGAATATGTTGCCTTTACGCGTAAATAATAACCTTCGCGACAATGGATGATGAGTGATAAACAAAACTATTCTAGTAATTGGATAGATAGTGTGTGTGTATGTGTATATATATATATATGTGTGTACGTGTGTATAAGTGTGTGTGTTTATCTCTAAAAATGAGTGGAAGGTATTCAACTTATGTGCTTCTCTGCGTTGATGATAGTTTCCGTCAGTTGATATAATAAATTAAGTTTCTACCGTGTCTACTTTCCAAATTTTAAATGAGATAGTTCCTTATTTAAAATTAATCATTCAGTTCACTGCATTTATTTTTATTTACCGTACTTAAAGTCATTTTCTATTAAAATTACAAACAAAATTTGAGATATCTCGTTGCATTACAGGTGAAAAGAAGATTTATATAATATTTTATTAATGATTTTCATTGGAGAGTAAAATGCATCCTTACTTTTCTTTAATTTAAAAATTTTTTATTTATATCCACATCTGAATAAAAATTATATTTTTCTAGTATTACAAAATTCAGAATTAAAACGATGAATAAAATTAAACTAAATTAACGAAATAAAAGAGATTTTATCGTTTATTATTCGCATAAATTTATTTAATTTATTTAAAAAAAAAAAAAAACGTAATATTTTTAAGTAATTTTTATTAATTCTGTAGATTATTTAAAAAAAAAAAAAAAAAACGTAATATTTTTAAGTAATTTTTATTAATTCTGTAGAAATTTTTGTATAAGAGCAAGAAAACTCGTATTTTTACATTCGCGAAATGAAATATTTATATACATGGTTCCAAAATTATAAGTAAAGAAAACATAAATATTACTTAACAAAGAGATGAATATTATATTTGTCTAAAATATTATCAAGTTGTAACTTTGGGATATTTATTAAGAAAAAAGTAAAAAAAAGGGAAAAATATATCTCTGAACTATTGGATAAGATGCTTGGAAGGTTTGGAGATTTTGAATTCTCCTAGCTTTCCTCATATATCTCTTCAGAACCAAACTGGCCATGAAAGACTAGTTGAAATGACGGCAGAGTAGAGCCAGATGGTCCGAAAGGAATGCCAATAGCTAGTTGCGGAAGAGGATTACAGCATGCCCCATGGCTTTGTGTTCTGTGTGCCAAGAAAAAGTGAAAGTCATGTCAGCATTCTGTTGACAAAGGACCTAGCTGCGTACCCACGCATGCCAAGTAGATTGTACATCTATGGTTTCTGGATAGAAATAAACTTTATTAAACCAGAACGACGTCTTAAGAAATAAATCATATTTTTTTTTCTTTTTGCTTTGCCTCACGCACACACACAAAAAAAAAATATATTAATAATTACTATATCAATGAGAAGGTGTAAAGAATGCTAATCGAATCCCTCACGCACACACACACAAAAAAAATATATTAATAATTACTATATCAATGAGAAGGTGTAAAGAATGCTAATCGAAATACTAATTTGCATGTATACAAAATCATATTTACATCAAACTTTCCATAAAGGTAAAATAGATGAGAAGTAGCAATATTTGTAGCGAAATTTATGCAATTATAAACTTTTTTTGCTTTTAAAATCTTGATTTAGGATATTAAACTGGGTGCAATTATCCTATTATTACTAGAATAAAGCAATTTTAACTTTTCTCCTTATCCTAGATCATAAATAGCATTTCTGTCTACACTTTAAATTATGTAGTAATTAAAAAAAAAGAATAAACGTCCAAAGAAAACTTTTTATCAGTTAAAAAAAAATGTTAAAAATTGAGAAATGGTGGTCGTTATAGAAAGTGTTTTTATTTGACATCTAAATTATATGATCAATTTTCTGCTCTGCAGCAATAGCAGATATTTGAAATATGATATCATTATGTGCTTGCTATTCAAATAAAAATATTTTTTTTTATGAATAAGGATAAAAATATTCAAATTTTTAGCAATTTCTATATATATATATATATATTGTATATCCCAAATAAAGCAACTGCTGCAGTTTATAGTTTATGAAGCGAAAAAAAAAATTACTACAGCTAAAAAATGAGAATGTTTGTTAATAATTACGATTTAGATATTTATATAATTTTAAAATATTATCCATATCCAAACTGAAAAAAAGTATTTAACAAGTTAAATATTGATTTAATATATATTTTTTTTTAAATTCGAAACTTATAGAGCATGGAGTAAAACTTCCAAAAACGATATTTATAAATTTTACTTCCCATCATTTACATTCTTATAATAGGCAGATATTTACAAATGAATGATGATAATATTGATGCAAAGATTGTTAAATTTATTATTCCTGTCAAAAGATACCAATATATGATAAGAGCAACGATGTGAATAATGGAGAATCATCAGAGTATGGCGAAAGCTCATTATTCAAATAAAGTATATAAGGTTTCAGAGTCATCTAAGTAAAGTATTTGATTTTAAACTAAATTTATTATTATATATGAGGAATTATTGATATTATATATATGAATATTTGTATTTATTTATTATATATATATAAAATTTCAGTTCAATATTGTGAAAAGTTGCTACAATCGATGCCAAAGAGACTTAAGAGCATTATTCAATAGAACGGATATCCAACAAAATACTAGCTGTATACGATGGTTTGGTGGAAAAACGGTTTTGGAAGTAATAGGGGATTTAGTGTGTCTCAAGTCACAACTAATAACTGAGTTTGTGGAGAAACATTACATTAACCTTCGCCTCTCTGGATTCTGACACAACATATACTTATCGCTGAGGAGTCTCTGGTGCAACAATGATGACTCTCCCCGTCATGTATCTAACGTCTTTGTTCGGTTGATAACCTAAAAAAAAAATAAAAAAAATAACTAAGATATCTTCTATATCCTATACCAAACTTAAGAAGCTAAAACTCTATTAGAAAGTTTGAAATCCAGACATTCATGATAATTTATTAAATTTTTTTAATGATTTTTTTCCCGAATTAATTCGTGAAAAAAAAATCAAATTTTAGTTGATATTTATAACTTTTTTTAAATTAATTTAATCGTAAAAATTTGTTGACAGTATCCCAAATTATTTTAAATATATTTCCACAATTAAAAAAAAAATTATTAGGAGTAATATATGTTTAATTTTTTTACGAAAAATCATTAAAAAAAAATTTTATACAGAGACAAAAATGGTTTAAAAATTTTTAAAATCACTTATGATAACAAAGCAACTAACATAAAGATTGAATAAGTAAAATTTTAAATATTTTAATCTTAATGTGGGATTCGCAATTAATCAAACTAAGAGATAAAACGTTTTTTTTTTTTTTTCCCCTCCTCTTCCCTTAAATTTTGATATTCCACTTCAGGCTACTTATTTCTCTATCTATCTAAAGAAAAACTTTGACTTTATTGTTGACATTTTCTATATATTATTTAAAAAACGAAAAGCTAACTTTATTTGTTCTAACGAGGCACATTAAATTCTTTTTTTCTTTGTTGTTTACATTTTTAGTAAATGCGCGCTTTGTATATCCTTCCCAAATATCAACTTTTAAACAGAAATAGTACAATTGCCAGAAGCGAAATCTTCCATTTGTCTTACACCATTTCGTATCATCATATATCTAGAAGACAAGTCAGTGCAATGTTACAGGATACACGAGCAAAGAAAGTTTTTAAAATTGATGTACTATTTCATTGACTGTCAAAAATCCTATAACAACTCATGAATATAACAATGCACTGTTTATTTTTTACCACTGGGAAAATGGTATTTTGATGATGTATGCGGTCTATTTTATCCTGAAGATATTACTTTATTTATAGAACTGTAATAAGTTTCTCTTATGTTAAAAAAAAATGTTTTTTTTTTTTTTTACAATAAATTATCACTAAGAATCAGTAAAAATCTTTTTATTTCTAGCTGATTTCTAAACTTTAAACTATTTTTACAAGAAAAATCATCACTTTATTTTTAATATGACCATCTCCAGTTTATTATTATTTATATAAACTATTAAAAAAAAAGTAAAATTATGCAAAATTTCTATTTTGTTTCCAGAGAGAAACGAATTTTAAAGAGAATTTGAAGAAATCAATAAAATAGGGGTTCTTAACCGGGGGTATGAGACCCCTTGGTGGTATAGGAACCAAATACTGGGAGTATGCGATCTCTGGCTACTGGTATTTTTTTTATTTAAACATATTTGGAAGTCATACTGGCAAATAATATAAGGAATAGTGATAATTATTTCTATAAATGGGACCATATTGGACAATCCATTGGGGTCTGGAATCATCAAAAGGTAAAGAACCTCTGCAATAAAACAATCAACCTTATTAGTATAAAATAATTGCTTTTTCTTAATAATTTAATTATATTACTGCTTTAATTGTTATATTTAATTATAATTATATATAAAGGAAGTGATAATTTGCCATTAAAGTGATCAACAGATTGTCTCAGGACGTTCCAAAATTTAATGAAAAACTTGCGAAATTTATTTATATTATACAACAAACATGCTTTTAAAGTAAAAAAAGTCAGTTTTATTCTTAATATTTTAACAATCGTACACTTGTTAATGTTAACTAATGCGATAAGTTATCATCAATCATTCCATAATCAGTAAAGAATGCAAAATAGTCCATGGCTTTTAATTAAATATTACTCAAAACTTTAAAGAGGAAAGTGAGAAACTACTGTAAATATTCCATAAATAATTCATTATTTTCAGTATAATAAGATAAATTATCATTTAAAGCTGTATTGTTAACAATCAGTGAAGCGTATAAGATTTCCTTTGCCTTCTGGATGATTGGAAAGTTAAAGAGAGCAATAACGAAATAGCCCTAACTATTAGTATACACTTAATCTTATCAGAAGAAAAATCACTTTATTCTCAATATTTTAACCATAAAGAACATTTTTATATTGTTCAGATTGCGATTTAGCTGTCAAGTAAATTACAACTCCATTATCTTCTCTGATATTTCTTTTTCTCGTGGGATGAGTAGATTTATGTGTGATTTTCGTTAATTACAACTGCTTGAAGTCTCTATTGGAGAGTTTGCTGATCACATTGTTTCAGAGCAATCTATTGTTACAAAATTGATCCACTGGGTATCGTTATCTGAAAGTACACAATAGCTAGTCGAAACTAATGCTGACGGAATCAAGTGTTTGATGATTATACAGTATCAACAAAGTAGCTTGTTAACTTGTATCTCGCAAATTACCTGATAACTTACAAGGTATTGCATAATTGAGTTTCAATCAAGAATATTTATAAATACGTCTTATGTTCCGTGTTTAATTGTATCGTGATTGCTGAAGGAAGATCGTCCGTCTAATGGGATGTTTATGTTCAGGATACCGACGATGATCCGATTAGCATCATGATCTCACTACTCTAATGCTGCTCCTGCCCATCATAACTTATTACTGAAGAGATTACGCAAAAATTTTACCTTTCCTCCTTTAATCCAATATGAAATATATATATATTTTAAACTTTTTTCTCATAATTCTTGTTTTTCCGAAGACGATCTAGAATTATCTGATATTAAAATTTTTTGATAAATTACCAAGATTAATGCTGAGAATTTTAAGCGAGAATGTATTTAAATGTCTTTCTCATTAATTACTCTCCATCTTCACTTTCAAATGTAAGTAAAATAGCTGAAGATTAACTGAGAATGAAGAATTTTTCTTCAAACTCATCATAATTTTAAATTTCTGTTCGTCTTTGTTTCAAGATTTTTAACTAGAATAACTTAACTGTTTCGATATTAAATATTTTCTATCAGAAATTTTCCTCGAAATTATTTATTTTTAAAGCTATTTTTACTTAAAAATCGCATTTAAAACTGTTAGCTATTATCGTATTAACTAACGTAAAGAATATTAAATTATTGGAAAGTGTAATGGTTAGATGAATTATGACAAATATGCTTAAAGTCTAATGTTCTGGAACGAGTTAATTGCATTAAAATCTTTTCAGAAATTCTATAATTAAATTAAAGACAAAGAAAATTTTCAGTTTGTTCTCTGGTAAAGCACATTACGTTAGAGGTTACTGTTTTTATTAAACGTAAAGGAATAAAAACAAATTAGAAATTGTACTTGAAATGAATGAAAACATATATATTGCGTGCAATATGCTGACGAATGTATTGTATGTTGTACACATCGATATACGTATGTGAGTAGTTTGTTTAACAACTTTTCGGCATTCATGCATTGCATATGCCTAGCTTTATGCCTTTTAATAAAATTATTAAAATATCAACACTCTAAATATACGCAAAACTTTTGTTAATTAAATATCTACAGAATTAATGTTGGTATCTTTTAAAGAAATTAAATTAAGGAAACTAATTCTTGTACACATAAAACAGATATCTTGATATTATATAGCAGTGGTTCTTAATCTTTTGATGACTCCAGACTCCCAATGGATTGTCCAATATGGTTCCATACCCCCTTCACTTGACTGTCGAAATAATCATCACCATTCTTTATATTAGTTGCCATTATGACTTCCAAATATGTCAACAGCTTGAATTTACTGTACTTTAGAGACCGAGTCCCATACCCCCAGCATTTGATTCCCATACCTCTTGGGGATATGGGAATCAAATGCTGAGGGTATGGAAGGGGGAGTTCAATGCTGAGGGGTATATATCATATGGAAGAGGGGAATGCTAGGGTTATTAAATGCTGGGGTATATATCATATGGAAGGGGGAATAAAATGCTGGAGTATGGAAGGGTATCAAATGCTGAGGGGTATATATCATATGGAAGAGGGGAATCAAATGCTAGGGGTATTAAATGCTGGGGTATATATCATATGGAAGGGGGAATAAAATGCTGGAGTATGGAAGGGTATCAAATGCTGAGGGGTATATATCATATGGAAGAGGGGAATCAAATGTTAGGGGTGTGGAAGGGGTATCAAATGCTGGGGTATATATCATATGGAAGGGGGAATAAAATGCTGGAGTATGGAATGAGGTATCAAATGCTGAGGGTATGGAATAGGATATCAAATGCTGGGGTATAGAAGGGGTATTAAATGAGTACCATCAAACACAACGTCCTTCAACAGCTCTTTCTCTTTTTCCATAGCTTTTAGAAATACATCAAGTTAGTATTTAGAACGTATGTATTGGTATAGAAGGGGTATTAAATGAGTACCATCAAACACGTCCTTCAACAGCACTTTCTCTTTTTCCATAGCTTTTAGAAATACATCAAGTTAGTATTTAGAACGTATGTATTTAGAAATACATAGGTGTGGAAAGGGTTAAGAATCCCTTCCATAACTATGTATGGAAGGGGTATGGAAGAGGTTCTTAACCCCCCGGTTAAAAACCCCTTTTATAGACTGTTCTAATGTTATGTCAAAAAAGATTAGTTTTTTCATTTTTTAATCGATTTTATTGTAAATATATTTAAAAATCGCTACGAACTAAGCTATGGTTTGATTAATTCACATTATATTCGCATTAAATTTTTTCAGAAAAAGCAATTTTATAATCACGCATCAAACTTTATAACGGGAGATATAAAAAAAAAAAACAGAGTAAGTAATCCCATCCAACTCGAACAATGCTTATATCGTGGTGACATTCCCAGTTTGAGATGATCGTAATAGTAGTAATTGCCAAACTTTCCTTTCATCTGCACTAAACAGCACGTTCCAAGAATGTGACCAGATTGGCGAGTTGATTTTATCCATGGTCAGACTCAACTGGACAATAGAACAAATTATTAATGCAACCTCCAGCACTGAAAGTAAAAAAAAAAAAAAACAACAATAAAACAAACTATCCAAAACTACATAAATTATTTTAAAGAAAAAAAATCTTTTAAACATAAAATATATTGGTTACAAACTTGTTTGTTAATCGTTATTAATAATAAAAAAAAACTTTAGAAGAAAACATAAAAAACAAATATTTACTAGGTAGAAATCGGAAACTACTTTCGAAGAATAAATACAGCATAAAAGTGCGATCGAAAAGGATTAGAAGTTTTGCAAATCTTTAAATCCCAGTATCAGTACTAGAGTGACACTTGAATTAATTTTATTATATTTTTATATCTTTTCTTTTAAAGCAAAGAATGATACAAAATAGCACATCAGTTAGCATATAAGGTAGACGAAGTTTAAACCCATGCATTTCTGTCTGTAAATAAGTAGTGTTCAAAAGAGCCAGCTGGGTCCCAGAGAAATGGAACCAATGGATCAGAAAGGCACATTAACGGCGATTTTTCCCTGGAGAAACGAAGAAAAGCAGCTCTTTAAGAGTTCTAGAAGGGGGAAAAACAAAAATACAACCTCAAGAAGAAGTCCAATGCTTTCCTTCTGCGCTAATGACTCATTCTGTGACGCAAAGTTACATTCTTCTAACTCACAAGACTGTAATGGAGAAAGGAACGAAGTCACTACCTCCTGGGAATATCATCGCTAACTGATGAAATAGTCAGTCAAAGAGGTGCAGTTATTTTGCTTGATGCTGATGATATATATATATAATAATAATATATCCTCTGAGTGAATCACTTTTTCTATATGATATAAATAAGGGCATCAATCTGCCGAAAAGAGAAAAAGAAAATGGAAAAAAAATATTTGAAAAGATTGATGAACACTAGAATATTATTTATTTTAGAGATTAAAACTTTGAAGAATTTCTGTTCACATTTATAATTTTTTTTCCTTCATAAATTCGAGCAATAATATAAATTTTTGAAGCTGTTTGTTTTAATTTATAACTAACTTAATCGTGTATTTATTCAAACGAATTTATTAGTCAATAAGATTTATAATTGTTATAAAATTTAAATAAATTGCGTGTAATCTTTCGAATTTTTCGAATTATGAATATTAATAATGTGGGTTTAATATATATTAACATGAGCATAATTGGATTAGATTAAATGCAATTTCTCGCTGTTTGGATGGGATTAACTTGGAGAAATTTTAATTTTTGCGAAGTAAAAAAAGCAATTCGTCTAATTTTTTTTTAGTTAATTTTCGAAATAAATATTTCTTTTTATTATTTATATTTTCGAACAATAAAAATTGAATATGTAAACATAATTTTATTTTTCGTAATTAAAAAAAAAAATATCTGATTTGATTGCAAATTTATGTTAAACTATTGTTTATAAAATTGCATAAATTTTCTGAAACCAAAAATAAATTCGAATTTTTAATTTTTGGTATTATCAGAGGAGGGCAAGAGGGGGGCCTCACAATTTTAGGAACCTCAATTTATAACTCAATACTGTTAGAAAAATATATTTGTATATTTTTATACTGATCGAGCTTCGGTATTTTATCAAAATTTGAAGTTCTCTATCAATATTTTCGCTTTTCTTATACACTTGCCAATGCCTATTTTTGTCTTTTTTGTCTTTTTTTTGAAGGGCCTAACGTATAGAAGTGATTCATAATTTACACTCATAATTTTACGCTATCTTCTTAATGATTAGAAAAACTTAGAAGAGAGTATGAAAACAACGATAAACAAAATATTTTAACTGATACAGAAATTATGAAAATAAATTTGTTTCAAAGTATAACTTGAACGATTTAAAGATTAAATCATCCATGCTGATAAACACGATTATTAATTACAAATAATTTTCTTTTGAAATCAAAGTAAAACAGCGATAGTGAAGTAATTAAGTACGCGATTTATTCATTTCAAAACTTACAGAGCGTTAAAATATGTACAGAAACCAATTTGGTTATAAAACAACGTGGATTGTTCACAATTTTCTTGTATTTTAGAAAACGGATTATAATCTAATTACAAAAATTCTCTTCAGACTCGCCATTCATTAGAAAATTCTATATGCGATCTTTTTCAAAAAGGGGACTCTGATATAAATAAAGTACGAGATCCGTATTTTTTAATCAACCAGTAATTGAAAATACAGTGCTCCCCGGATATAACGCTCTCGTTTATACCCGGGTCTTTCCTGTTCACTATTCGTTTGAAAAAAATTCTGAGAAAAATATAATACTTCGCATAATCGAGGTCGTCACAATATGAGGATGAATTGCAGAAAAAGGAAGTTTACGAACATTCGTGGATAAATTAGACAGCTTTCTCTTATTCTCTAATTTAGAATCACTAAATTAAAAATAAGACGAGGATGAATTGCAGAAAAAGGAAGTTTACGAACCTTCGTGGATAAATTAGACAGCTTTCTCTCATTCTCTAATTTAGAATCACTAAATTAAAAATAAGAGAAGCCGTCGGTTATAGCGCGGTTGTCTTATAAAGCGGGTCGGATCACTACCCCGCAAACCCGCGTTATAAACGGGGACCACTATATTACATTCGTTTTACTGAGCAGGGTTCCTATTATTAAGTTCACAAATTATTGAAATAAATAAATAAAATTCCCCAACAAAGCGGATTTTTTTTTTTTTGTAAAATTTAAAAAATATTTAAATATACAAACATATAAATGATTTTATGTTTTTATCGTAAAATGATAAAAACATGATTAAAATGAATGGTTCTTTTAATAATATATTCTCCCAATAAAATTCAACAAATAAATATATATTTATAAAAACTTTATAAAATTATTTTTATAAAACTTCAATATATGTTTATTAAAAGCAAACAAATATAAAAAACTGTCAGTTTAAAATTGTTTATAAAAAAATTATATCATAAGAAAATAAATTACTATATCGAATTTCAATATTAGATGATATATTTTTTTTTTTTTTTTTTTTAATTTCAATATTAGATGATATATATATATATTTTTTTGTTTAAACTCATACTGAAAAATCTTTATTAAATATTTTTTGTATATCAGACAAGGGATTATTTAATAAAAATATTTCTAGTATAATTTTTTCATACTTATTATACTTTTCTCTTTTCCAGAGAAGAATTTGTCCTAGAACTGTTGCTGATAGTTTCGAAAAAGTCAATATGTATAGTATTTCAGTAATTGAAAAAATTTTATTTTTCGCTTTTTAAATTTGAATCACAATATCTCATTAAACATGGCGACTCGCTGTATAAATTGGGCATAAAAAATGCACTGTATTTCGCATAAAAGAATATTTTACATGCCTCTAGTATAATAACACATATATAGATTGACTTTTAATATGCCTCTAGCATATTAAAAGTCAATGTTTAACAAGGATACACTAATTTTGTTTAAATTTCCTCGCTTTCTAGTGAAGATTATTTATTTTAACTAGATTAAACAAAATTTAATATTACTTGGAATTATTTGATGTAGAATAATATTATGTAATATAGTGCTGATAATCTTTTGAATTTGTGTAAGATAGAATAAAAATGTTTTGCATAATAATATGCTCCGGGCCACACGTATATATATTATTCTAAAACAATTTGTAAGTATTAAAAGAATATATATTTATAACAAATTTATTCAAAAATTTGAAATTAAAATTGTCTATATTCCAATCAAATCATCTCGCGTATTTATTTTGACATACCTAGCATAGATATACCATCGTTATTATATAGATCTATTCCTTCTATAACACGGATTCGCTCTAACACAATTATAAAATTGAGAAAACCCTCATATAACACGGTACTTCTACAACACGGTTTTTATTTTAACACATTTAGAAGATTAAGTTTATTTTCCTACAGCACAAAACATTTTCATTAATTCTTGTAAATTCACACTATGGACATACAATACACAATATGAAATGCAATCATTGGGAAATACTTTGCTAAAATTAGTCATAAATGGAACTTCCGTAATTTTTGCCGTGAAAAGGATGTTATGCATTCTATTTTCGATTTCGATTTGAAATTGAGTTAATTGAATTAATCTTGAAACTGTGTTAATTGGCGATAATTGAGTATTTTGTGTTCCCAACGTTCAGTTCTTGGATAAAAAATAACACCCACATGAAATGCAATCATTGGGAAATACTTTGCTAAAATTAGTCATAAATGCAATTTAGATAATTTGCCATGAGAAGGACAATATGCAATCTATTTTCAATTTTGATTTGAAATTGAGTTAATTATCAAGCATTGAGTATTTTGTGTTCCAAACATTCAGTTCTTGGATAAAAAATAAATTTTTATTCTTCACTGTGTTCCAAAAGTTCAGTTCTTGGATAAAAAATAAGTTTTTATTCTTCAATAGAGGAATGTGAAATGGAAAAAACGTTTTTTTATTCATAAATTATTTTTGGGTATGTCCTAAGGAACAATTGTTTTGTTGCAGGTTAGATTATAGATTTTGTTGAGAGAGCAGAATGTACATAAACTTTAAATGCAGGAAAAAGTTTAGAAAGTAAAATTGATACTGCTACAAAGAAAAATGTTCTCATTTTAATTGAAAAGTGATAAGGAAGATATAATTATTAAATGAATGTTACATAGGTCGATAGAAGGACGTGAAAGAGAAGAAAAACTTTTTTATTCATAAATTTTTTTTTTTGGATTTATGTTAAGGAAAGATTGTTTTCTAGGAGTTCTAGCGGGTTAGATTACAGATTTTTTAAAGAGGGCAGAAGATACATAAACTTTAATTTAATACAGAAAAATTCTGAAAGCGAAGTTGATATTGATAATGAAAAAGCATTCTCATTTTAACAAAACAGTGATAAGGAAAATATAATTATAAGTGAATGTTATATATGCTGTATACTTTTTTCTTTCCTTTTATTTTACGTATATTTTTTTAGGATCTTAGGTTTATATTTTTTCTTTCTTTACGTTTCATGTCATTAATATTCTTAATAAAAATTAAATTTCTTGTATGGAATTAAAGAAAGTTATTTGTTTCTAATTGGTTTTGGAACGTAACTCTTATTTTTGTATTATATCCAAGTCTCATATAACACGGTTTCACACGACACGGTGTTTTTAGGAACCTATCTACCGTGTTATAAGAGGGATAGCTTATTATAAATCTGAAAAAACGCGTATTTATTCGCTTATGCAAGAATGGCTGAATCGATTTTAATAAAACAATTTTTCGACTTAACTGAAACAAACTCCACATCTGTTTTTTATTTTTAACAGATTTTTTATCACTGTAATTTTAGTGCATGCAGGCAATAGGAATAACTAATTGTTAAACATAAATTTATTTACTAGTTTACAATTTAATTAAAATTTACAATGATTTTCCAAATTATATTAAAATATATTTAACTACTAAGTAATTTTTAAAATACTAAAATATTTACAAGATTCATAAACTGTAATTGTTATTTTTAAACAAACTGTAACAGTTTGTTTAATAATAACAATTACAGTTTGTGAATAATGTATTACAGTTTATGAATCTCATTAAAGAAATTGCTCGAAGTTCTCATCGTTGTGATGTAGACAAAGTTACGCTTGACGTAACCAAAATTGTGACCGCGCGTAATGAAGAAAGAGTTCTTGCCTCTTATTGTTGCAGCAGCCTGCTCAATAATAATTTTAATAATTGTTTAATAAACAATAATTGCAGCTTTAGTTGTTAAACTATTAAATGATCATACATTCAGCGTTATTTTTGCACAGATTTGGACATAGAATTTTACAAATTTGTAAGTGCTTTATCTCTCTTATTTTTGACTTAATTGAGCCGTTACTTGCCAAATCGATTAATTCCACATAACGAAAAATAGAGAAAAATGATAAATAATATATATTGTTTTTTAAAATTCCCTTTAAAATATAAATTCAATACAGCATTGTAGAATTTATTATTACAGGTGTAGCTTTTATCTAACGACATATATAATGCATAAGATCCTTGGAATAATCGTTATTTTTATTACAATTTTTGTGTGACTGGTGGAGTTAATCGATTTGGCAAGTGAAAAAAAATAATTATAATACCATCGAATTCAATCTGCAAAATATTTTAAAAAATAAGTTAATACAGTATATATTTCAAATGCTAAACAAAAGTTTGGTTGCTAGATAATGTCAGAGCATCGCGGTTTCGTACGTTCGACCTCATTTTCAAGCATTGAGGTCGAACGCAAAGAGTTAAGATTGGTTCCCACTTTCCGCTGCCGAAAGCGAAACGCTCAAAAACCGTCGCATATAAACGTGCTTGTGGATTCATATAGTCGCGATAAGCTTCGCTTTCCCCAAGATTCTTAGTGCCGTCCCCATAATTCATTTCGTGTAAAAACGCTAATCAACGAAAGATTCGCGCTGTTTACCAGATGAAGCTATTAGCTGCAGTAAATGATGAAACTGAAACAAAATCGAGGAAGAGAAAATGTTGAATCGAAAATATTTATAAGAAGAAATACGAATAATGTTTCTATGCAATTTTGATTAAAGAGATGAGATTTAATGACAAAGAATCCCACCATCTTGACTCTCAAGATTGCCAACCATTCAACGTCACAAAATGCATGGATTTCATTGGTGGATATAAATTCGACGGATTTAACGTCGCGGAAAAGTTAAATTCATCATTTTTTTTTGTTAACAGATGACGCCACTTTCCATTCTGGAAGAATACTAAGTGGCGGGGGATTTCCAACCATTCAACGTCACAAAATGCATGGATTTCATTGGTGGATATAATCTCGACGGATTTTACCGTCGCGGAAAAGTTGAATTTATCTAGACACTGGAAGGTAGCGGTTTTTACTCTGTGGTATAACGTAAAAACCGCGCTGCTTTCTCCACAACACGCAACACGCGCGTATTTCGCCGCGGTTTCGTGCTAGTGGTAACCAACTTTTAGTCGCAATCATCGAGTTATAGTCGCAGTAGAGTCTCCATATGGTCCGCCTTATTTTTGATTTTAATCATCTTTTACTTAGTTTAATATAATAAACAAAATAAAAGATTATTTTACAAAAGCGTTATTCTATTAATATCCACATATAACCGATTAATTATTTTTTATGACAAAATGAACAGCTTGCCGTTATTACCTAATATATGCTATTGTATTAAAAATTACTTAAGTAAATTCTTATTCTCATATCCTAGATGACTAAAGAAAGATCTTGACTAAAACCAAAAAAATTATTCAATAAAAACTGGTTAGCCAACCGTTCATGTAGGCGGTATCGAACCTTTCTTACACGTCTCTCAATTGATCCTTCCAATTTAGTGATTTTAAAGATGTAAAAATATATTTCTAACTTTGAAAGACAAATTAAAAAAATGCTTTAGGCATAATATGATACTTATAAACGTTTGAATTGCATTATTGCGACGATTTACATTAGAATATGGAGTTAATCAAATTGGCTTCTGAAATAAATTAATAATTATTCAATGGCCAAAAAAATTTTTGTCATTTAGTGGTGTTAAGCCTAGCTATTAAGAAAATTTATTTTTAATATAAATAGGTAATAGTCAATCAAGCGTATTGACACTAAAATTTTAAAAAATTCAAAAAATGGAGTTAATCGATTTGGCTTGTGAATAGCTCAATTAAATAAAGTTATTTGGAAAAGTTGTTTGTTTTTATGAATTCTGTACACAGTTAAAAAAATATCAATTTAAAAATCACTCTGTATCTAGCATGAGGCAATAAATACTCATTATTTATCAAAATATTGTAGTTTTGTTAATTTTTTCAGATAATTTCTTTATGTAAAGCACAATATTGATATTGTTTTTGTTCCAGATAATTCTATAGTTATTTGCAAAATATATCTTAATATATCCGATTCAGACATAGCGTATCCCATAAGTTATTTATGTACAAGTTCGAATAATATCTAATAGTTCTGATCAATTAGAACAGATCTCTGATTATATTTCATTCCTGAGACAGTGGATTTGCGTTTCTAGCTATTGTTATTCCCATTTTTTGGATTGCGGTAAAAAAATTTCACTTATTCGTTTTGACTTTCCTATCTTTTACTTCAGTATTTGATTAATATTAATCTACAAAATTGTTTATTTCTTGTAATTTTATGTAAACAAAAACAATTTTTAACAATAAAAATTTTTTTCTTTAATTTATTCAAAATTTCATATAACAGTAATCCCTCGTTTAACGCGGTTAATTGGTTCCACAGAAACTTTCGCCTTAAACGAATCGCGTTATATGAGACTCATATTACATACCAAAAAGGGATTAGGTTCTGAAGCCTTTTTTTTAAATTTTTAATCATAAAAACAAAATAAAATATACAAGAAGAAAATTTTTTATTTAAATCAGACTATTCGTGTAACTTAAGAAAACATAAAAAAAAAACTTAATATGAAATCATAAAAATTAAAAAATTGTGCTTGATTGTGCTTGCACACATAACCCATTAATTTTACTACATATAGAATAGAAAACATTTTTAATCCTCATTGCTCTCTCCCAGAATAAAATTTGTAAATCGCGTTATGCGAGTACCACGTTAAACGAGGGATTACTGTAGTAATAAATAATTAAGTAAAAAAAAAATTAATTTCTAGTTAAAAAAAATAAAAAAAAAATTATAGAATACGTTTAATTTTTTTTTTTAACTTATTAAAATCACAAAACTATTAAATTGCAGATTAAGTTAATCTAGAAAAAAATATTTAAAATAATTGTGCTTGCATTGTGCTTGCACACATTTTACTACATATAGAATAGAAAGCATTTTTAATCCTCATTGCTCTCTCCCAGAATAAAATTTGTAAATCGCGTTATGCGAGTATGTTAGCAAATTATAATTAATAAATAAATTCTCACACTCCAGACCTTACAACAGAACATTATTCTGAAGTAATGTTTTGCGCTGGTTGGAAAGTGATATGGAATGCATGTCGAGTGGAAACGCCAAAAAGTGCAAATAATACGTTTTATAGCGTTTGGTATTAAACACAGCGTAACATAACAGCACTAGGTCTTGGAATGTATTAAACTTGACACTCACTTGAAGAAAATGGTAAAGGAAAACGTCTATGAAAGCAAATATGACGTGAAAAGAAACGAAAAATTTTTCAAAAGTGTGTGCAAATTAGACTTTGCATGCAGAATAAAAATATATTAATAAAAAAAAAATTGTTATGAGAATTAAAGAAAAGTTGGAAAATATTTTTATCATTACTTGATATACGGAGTATTGAAGTGATGGGGAAATAATGAAATTTGGAGATCATAGAAAGTATTTGACACATTAAAACAAAAACCTTTCACATGGAAAGAGTTAGAACAGGCGAAACGCCAAATTTACCGTTATTTTTGTAACTCGAAGACAGCTGCCATGCCAATGTAAAACTTGACAACTGTAACCATCTAGGCCGATGGGAGTAATCGGGCATATCGATCTAACTACAGCTGCCTATATTTTTGTCACCAGGCATCTGTCTGCTAGATGAACACGGTTATATCTTGCACTTCATAATATCTACTGATTACAGAACACTTTATATAATTAGATATGGTATTTTTGTTTCTTCGAGGAAAACCGTACTTCCACAAGTGTAAGTACCTCATTTATTTAAAAAAATGCTCTCAAAAATTGTTTTTTTCCCCCCTATATATTTTTAATTATTTAAAAATTATAATTTTTTAACGTTTAAATTTGCAGCATTTGCAATTTATTAAATGATATACTTATTTTATTTATTCACCGGATATTTAATCCCGTTATTTCACTTCATTAGAACGTAAAGAGACTTTTTTTTAATATATATATATACTAAGTTTAACACTGAGTGAAGTGTTTTTTTTTTTTTTTACGAAGAAATGACTCGAAATTTTCGTGTAGATATTCGTCAACGTTTTTAAATTTTTTTATACGTTAAAACATATATAAAAATCGGAAGAAAAGCGAAAGAATATCAACATAAAGGTTTCAAATCGTTTCTCAATATAAAAATTCATTAAACTTAGCAAAATAATGCCTAAATAACTTGATACTTATATAAAATATATATATATATTTATTTATAGACAAAATTTATGTTTTACCACGTTTAAAAATTATGCAATTATGTAAATTATTAATTTTTTTTTTACTAAATGAACTGTATAAAATGCTGTATAAATTTATGAACTTTGCAAATTGCAAAGTCTAACTTGCACACATTTTTGAAAATTTTTCATTTCTTTTCGAGTATGAAAAGATTTTTTTTTTCATTATTATTATTTTGGGAGTTTAAATATTATTTGGAAAGAAAAACTAATAGATTCTATTTATCCAATTTTGTAATGCCAACTAATTGGATTTTATTTAATCTTCTAATTGTTCTGAAGATTGTATCTATTTTAATAAGTTTTTTTAAATAATAAATTAATATTTTCACTTCTACATTTTTAAATTTATAAAAATTAATTCAATTTTTCCTTTTATAAAGTAAAAAAAAAAAAAACTTATATATAGTAAACTTATTTCTGTTGGGGGCACGAAAAACAATCGAGATATTGAGACACACAGACGAGAGATATATCAGAAGCTCAAAGAGATATCTTTAACAATTTTTTTTTTTTTTTTTTTTTAATATAGCATTTGGAATTCATTGGCTTTTTGTGTCCAACTTTAACTTTTTTTTTTTTTTTTTTGTATTTTATCAGAATATGCTGACATTGTTCTGCATAAATTTTATTTTATTTTTTGTAAAGTTTCTCAGCAGATCCGTATTGTAATATAATAAATTTCGAAAAATTTTATATACATATTTTTCTATTTTCTTAAAACAACAGCAACATAATTTTTATATATTTCGTGCACATTTATATTAAAAAATAACAGTTTAATTATCCACAAGCGAGTATACAATAAAAATAAAGAGCATATTCACTGAATAGATTGTTAAGAAAGCAAAATTTATTTTTATTCATCCGTTAATTGCATATTTACTTCGCTTACTACATAAAAAAAAAAGTCATTAAGAAAAGCAAAGTCCTTTATGTTCTTGTATAGATTTGTTTTACTTAAACATAACCAGATTTATTTATTTAAATAAAATTATATACACGCTGTTGCATCTTCTCCAAATAATACAATTTTTTTGATAAGATTATGTTCTACAAAATTGCATTATTGCAATAGTAGATTAAATTATGCATTTATTGTGTTATCGCATGAGTTTTGAACAAAATAAACTAAAGTCTGACTCTCTGTAATTATTCTTGTTATTATTTGACAATGCTTTATTAAATCATAAATAATTATATAAATATGAAACACAAGCAAATTAGTAATTAAGAGAACATTAATCATGGTTGAAGAGAAAAATGTTAAAAGAGAGTTTTCAGATGTTTCCAGTTTACATTTCAAAAAATAAAAAAAAAAATACTTTTAAACATAATGAATAATATTCTGTCGAATGCAATTTTTACAAACAAAGTATTTTAATTTTTATTATAAAAATGTTAAAATTAGAAAATTGCCATTTTTAATTATTAATTTTTAATTAATTCCTATTTATGTTTGGAGTAATTCTAAGAATAAATTTCGAATCAATTCAATTTTCTTAACTGTTCCTGTTGTACTTTATTCGTGTCTGAATTATGGTAACTGGCTTAACTTTCTAAATTACACACAAATTACAATCTCTAGAGATTTAGAATTTGCTTTCTCATTAAATCTATTGCAATTGTTACATCGAATAACAAATGGAAGAATATTTGTTACTCGATTATTTTCCAAATGAAATTCTTTGCTCTCCATATAATAAATACAACAAAAGAAAGATACTTTTTGATGTTCTTTGGATTTAGATAAAATGCATTTTTTTTGCATTTACGTAGCTAATAAATTGTTATTTTTCGATATTTAATTTTACAATATACTGTAGCATCTAATCTAGGAATACTTCATTAAAGATTCAATTAATGAGTAAAAATTACTTCGTCAGTTTAATTACTTATCCATCTTGTCTTCTAAACAAAAAAAGAATGAATGAAAGATTATATGCAGTTTACGATACCCACTAATTTTGATTAAACATAGTATTTTTGATAACAATTTGATATTTATCATACAAATCATGTGAATAATTAAAAGTTTTCTACTAATTTGTACGACTTAAATAATGAAGATGTCAATTAACTAGGAAAATATTCAATGCGTAGATGAATATTATTTATTTTAATAAATTATTTGTATTAATTTATACAAATTATTTCATAAATTGTAATTTAAAAACTGTTAAATAATAAATTTTTAAAGAATAAAATTGGTAAGTTGCTATAAACTTTTTATCTTTTAGTCTCTTTATAGGGGTATAAAAAATCGTTTTATAACATCACAAAAACAAGTTTAGGTATGTTAAAGGATAAGATTACGAAAGAAAAGTTGGATTTAAACACATAAATTTCTCAAAATTAAAAAAGAAATATGCTAAATAAATTCTAAATTCACTACTATTTAAAGAAATAGGGAGAATTTTCGACAAGTGCCATCAACTCTCTCACATACCACGAGGTTGTTACAACGGCCAAAATTTTTTTTTTTTTTTTCAAACGGCATTCCAAGAGAGATTCTTTTCCCCCCATGCAAGAACTCCCAGAAAGCATAACCATGAGAGAAAAAAATAGACGCAATTCGCAAGCGTAATTGTTCTTGGATAAAAACTATTTTCTAAGAAAGAGATTAAACTTGCTCACTATATAAGACAACTAATTCAACATTCTGGGCATCAGAGTGTTTTTCCATTGCTGTACTTCTACTCACGTCTAGCCGGTATGGTACTCTAATTGAAAACTCTTTCCCGGGAGATCATATGACGCTACTATACATTAAACTGGTGTGTGTGTGTGTGTGTGTGTGTGTGTGTTCTTTTTTTTTAACTTTTTACTATCCACTCGTTCACCGTAAACACAATAGTCAAACCAACCTACCTATTGATTCAATTATTCAAAGAAAAACATTTAAAAAACAAAAGAAGTAACATTGCTGAGTTTGGCTGCTATTGATCCGTTAGGTTACGGATCTTGACAGAATCTGACTTCTTCGCTGCTATGCGACATAATTGAAAAACACCAGCACGTCTGCCAAATGATGGAGTGGACCAAAGAAAGAAAGAAGTGGTTCTGGAAATTTTGAAGCGTTATATGGCCGTGAGTGGTCATACTAATTTTTGTATACATTGGAGATGAGTTGTCGACGATATTGAAATTAGATGGATGGTTTCTTCTATCAAGTTTGACTATTCTTTTCCATTGTATAGATCAATAAAATACGACTTTCTTAGTCTTTTTTGAAATATCATTAGATTAAATTTAAAATTACAAATAGAAAGAATGATATCACCGGTTTCAATCAATATAAACATACCGTTCTTTTCTTTTATATCTACATTAAGATGTAGCAATTGTTCGGAAGAAGAAAATTTAATATACCATGTTATAGTTGTATCGCTGTTAGATTAATTTTTTCTGTTTTTAATCCGATTAAAATTTATATATTTAAAAAATATAAATGTTTTTAAGCTACATACATAATATTCTATATACAGTAACCAATATTTAAATTTGCAGCTTAGTTTTACAGTTGCAAAAATAATGAAACATAATCTACAGTATAATACAAATAAATACAATAATATTCAGCTGACAATACTTTAACATCAAATATAGAAGACATTTAATCAATTTTAATGAACAATATTTGCAGATACACTCGATTTTTATATTAAAATTTGCAGAAAATACAACAAACAAACTTTTAAGCAATTCGAGTTTCGTCGTAATATATATATGGGATTGCTTGCAATTTCCGTAAATGTCAGGACGGTTGCTTTAATCAAGCGATTATAACAACCATTTGCATAAAATGTTTTCCAGAAAAGCTCTTTTAAAAGATAAACTAAAATCAACATGAATATTTATTGAGATATAAAGAAAAGTGACAACTGATTTTAATATTAATTGAATTCTTATGTTATGAATAAAATATTAAAATTTCTCATTTATTTCAAAAAGAATCAGTCGGAAAATATCAGGGAAGTTTTAAAAGTTGGCAGGTTAGTTGACAGTTGTGACATTGGACGCCCTCTTGTTCAAACAACTGATGATCTTTTCAGAAAAGCACACATATACACACACGAGTACTTTATGGCAATCTTTTACAGAAATCTTTTGTTCTCTAGAGTGCATTAGTATATAAGTTAAAAGGTCTATTTTGTCTTATAACCAATTCGATTGAATTTCTTCACTTCTAAACTCACTTCTCTGAGAGAAATGTACTTCTTTCCATTACTAGAAAAGAAGTTCTATCTAAGGCATGAAAGAAAGCACAGAACGCATGATGAGAGCCAACAAGCACGAAATAGCTTTTCTGTCCGGGGGGAAGGGTTACATCATTGGTCAGTCATCCATGGAACGGTCACCTTTATCCACTTGCTTAATATACCAAAGGCTAAGAGCTTCAGGCGTGTGATGCTCTTACAATAGTTATTTATGGTTTGGCATCGAAACACCCCAGGCTATAACAGCGCTACTTTTTGAATATAAAATATACTCCCTAATATTAACTTTATAGACACAATAAATTAACATTTTAAGGTTTTTTCCCCCGTTTTTAATAGAAATTTAAACCGTGTAATGTCTGTTTATAAATTTTTATTTATTTATTTATTATCGACGATATTATCTAGAATTTTTTCTTTACAGTTTTAATAATTGTTCCCGTGCTTCTCGTAACTTATTAAATTTTTTTCTTGGATAATTATTCTTAAATTTTGATTATTATTTTATTTCGCGACATTTTTTTTTATATACTTTTGTTTATTGCGGCGATTTAAAAAGACAGAAAGAATGGAAATAATTTTTGACTAGAATATAAGAATATAAATAAACGAAAAAATAATTCCAGAAGTGATATATAGTACAGAGAAGAATTTAGATGCAATAATCGAACATTACGCTTCAGCTATCAGAACATAGAAAATGGAACCACGTCGGCGGATTCTTGAAGCAAAATTACAGAACCGTGTAAAAACGAGGCAGAAAATCTGAATAGATTCCATTGTGCATGGTAGAATGATAGGAAAATTACGAGAAATATTCAAAATTTCCTCCCATCTTCAATAATTGTTGGAAAGGAGTTCAATAGAAAACGAGAAAGAAAAATAGGTATGTAATAGTGAAAATATATCTTAAAAAGAGCAATAAAAGGGCAAACAAACTCAACAAGTCTAGTTTATGCTCAACAGAGTACACCTGTCATAAATCTAATGGATAGATTGCTGGTGAATAAGTAAAGAGGCGGATTTTGCGTGAGAACCAACCACCCACCAGTCACGAAAATGTCGTGTTTGTCGTGTTCTTAATTGAACGTAGCAGCAGTCATTTAACCTACCTTAAACGATTCTTTTAAACGAAAATAGGAAACAGAACCTATTACATTCTATAGGGAAGACGGATCTACGACGTCCCTTGACATTCGCTTATATTTAAATATCCTTTAGAAAGCTAGCTATTCCAATTAAAGTTTCAACGATACTAAGAACACAGATTTAAATCCAAAAGCAACTAAGTTGGACAGAACCCTTTCTAAAAGAATAATTTCCTGTTGTAGACAAAAGTTGTTCTCTTAAAGTTTATCCAAACCGAACCGATGGATTTCCTTGCAGTTGGGATTTGTTTGAAGAGTATCTCCTCATTTTAAATTTACTTTTCCTTCAGCTTACTTTACTTATCCTTGGATTAAATAATAAATGTTTGAAATAAAATGAAAACATCATTTTTTTATTTGATCCAACATATATCCTTTAGGATTTTATTCTGTTTAAAATTTTATAATGCATTTTTCAAAATTTATTATTGCTTTTTTATCTTCTGTATTTTTAACGATTTTATTATGCATTTTTAATGTTTAAATATTACATTTTTTTTCCAATAACTAATTAATCCGTCTTGCTATCATTTTAATTATTTTTATTTCCATTTATTTTATTTTATTTTTTTCCATTCATACAGTTCCAGGAGATTATTTAAAGTATTTTTTAATTATTATGACTTTAAAATCTAGTAACATTAATTGAAAATATTGTGTGCATTAAAATAATTATTAGTGGAAGATTTATTGACAGTTTACGTAATAAATATTTTAATTTTGAGGATTTTTATTGACATTTGTAGCAGTAGTAGTAGTAGTAGTTTCTGCAAAGACATTTAACAAACATCGCAAACGTGATGGTGGAAACTGTAGATCATTTCACAAAAAAAAATGATATACATTTAGCAAATAATCATAACTTAAGCTGTATATCTCCAGTATGCATTAGTAGTAGTAGTAGTAGTAGTAGTTTCTGCAAAGACCTTTAACAAACATCGCAAACGTGATGGTGGAAACTGTAGATCATTTCACTAAAAAAATGATATACATTTAGCAAATAATCATAACTTAAGCTGTATATCTCCAGTATGCAATTTTAAAGATAATTAAAAAAAAAAAACATAAAATTTGTTACAGAAAAAAAAAAAACATTTCTCTTTGTTTGTTTTCATTGTTTAACTTTTTCGATTCATTATAATCGTATTTCGCTCAAATTACGTTTTCATCATTAACGACAATCAGCAGAAAACGTTTTGTTATCTGCCGAAATGGTTCTTATATATCATACACTGTATGTGATATCAGATCCATTATAGCAATTGTCCGATGTTAGTAAAGTAGCACACAATTGCTTACCGGGAATGATAAAAAAAAAAAGGATAATTGCCAATTTCTAAAAATATTATTTTATAAATCAATTTACACAAAATATTTTTTTCCTCTTAAAATTTTTTAATACGAACAGAAATTTATAAAATTATTAATATATAAATCAATATCGAAACGTTTAGAGAGAAACCAAAGTCACGATATTGATTTATAAATCTAGAAAAATTATAAATAAATTTTAAAATATTATTACGTCACATTATTATCGATTTCCAACAATGATGTGACGTAACAATTATTATTATTTTTTCTTAAGTCGATTATCGTAGTGTTAAATGGTTTAATTGTATTTATACTAATTAAACCACGGTAAATATAACTTTAGCTAAAGTACATATTCTCCATTTGTAATATTTCATTGACGAATTACAATGGGGAACATTTTAATATAATTGTTACGTCATATCATTGTTGGAAATCGATAGTAATATGACGTAACAATTATTATTTAATCCATTGTAATGTTGCATCGAAAAATTACAATGGAGAAACATTCACTTGACTAAAAGTTATATTTTCCATGGTTTTAATTATTATAAATACAATTAAACCATTTAACATTACGATAATTAATTTAAAAAATAATAATAATTGTTACGTCATATCATTGTTGGAAATCAATAATAGTGTGACGTAACAATTATTATTTTTTTCTTAAGTCGATTATCGTAATGTTAAATGGTTTAATTGCATTTATAATAATCAAAACCATGGAAAATATAACTTTAGCCAAAGTAAATGTTCTCCATTGTAATGTTGCATTGACGAATTACGGAGGAGTAAAAGCACTGATTATAACCATTAAAGATAAAGCAGTTAAATTTCTATTTAATGCAGTGAAAGGATGTTGAAATTGCTGTTAGAGTGACAAACTGTAGTCGTTGATGTTATTCGCTTTTGACGACGAGGAAATTCTGCTTTAACTTGATGGTTTCGACCGGAAACCCTATTGACAATTAGCGACAAATGTCGTCGAGTAAATAATATTTTAATTCTTAACTGTTAACGTTTCGTATCCGAAAATGCATAAATTTTTAATAATTAAAATACTTTATTTCTGCCTGTTCGTAAATCTTAATAAACTTGCTTTAATTTATTTAAGAAATATGATTTAGAAAGTATATATAAATGAGTAGAAATTTTATTAATTATCTTTAATGGGCTATACTAATTCACTTTAATTGTTAGCTTAGAGGAGGAAAGTACTAGAATCTTTAAAACCTTCTTAATTATAATTCTGTTGTGATAAATATAAATTAAGTAAATAAAACAAGCTCTAATCTGTTTTTAAAGACTTAAAACAGTTTGTATATACATATATTTGTGTATGTTTTTAATAAATTTAACTGAATGCAATCACCCTTTACTCTATTAAATAATAAAATATTTTATGACGGACAGTCGAAAGCATTTTTTAAAATTAATAACTGAATTTATTTTTTTTTTTAATTTTAAAATTATGAATTAAATAAATAGAAAACGTTTAAAAGTGGAATTTTATTTTTTGTTAGTCCAAATATCTTAAAGGGAAAAAAGAAAAATTCTCTGTAATTTCTCCATATTATTATTATTATTATGATGACAAAAGTAGGAATTTATCGATTTTGACATATTTTTTTAATCTTGCTTTCGTGTTATTACTCTTTACTATCTACCGATAACTGTTTTTAATAATTATTATTTTCATAATATAGTAATACCCCGGAGTTACGTAATGGGTGATACCTAGAAGGATAAAGTAAGTCAGAGTACTTACAGATTCCCAAATATAATTTCGGTTACATATGTGTTAGGTTATTAACTCTTGGCTCTTCATTACCAAGAAAATAACAAATTTTAAATGTTTATAATATGTCCACGGTGGCCAAATTGCGATTCTTCAGTGTGGCTCCATACCATGAAAGTCAATAGTTAATATGGAACAAATACATACTTTAATTAATTAAAAAAAATTATAAAAAGTAGTATGCATCTATACGAAGTAAAAGCATGTGAAATACATAATATTGCGATTCTTCAGTGTGGCTCCTTACCATGAAAGTCATAGTTAATATGGAACAAATACATACTTTAATTAATTAAAAAAAAATTATAAAAAGTAGTATGCATCTATACGAAGTAAAAGCATGTGAAATACATAATAAACAATTTTTGTAATCATTGTTAACATTATCCGAAAAAAAAACTTTATGCGACTCTCATTGACCCAGAAAGAAACTGATTGCAGCTCTCAACTATTTAAGTTTCTTCTATATTGGCTCTTAGTGACATTAAGTTTGGCTACCCCTGTAATATGTAGTTTTAATTAAAGACTAATCAACAAATCAGCAAATAAAATATGTGCATACACATATATGTGTATTATATAATTATGAAACAAACAAGTGGGCAAGAGGGCAGGATGAGAAGCTACGTATCTTCGAATTTACGTAAGTCGAGATATTACTGTATATAAAATAAATTTCCTTGTATCAAAAATAAAAGCATTATGTTTTAAAAACGGAAAAAAAAAATTTAATTAAATTGTATCATTTTTCATTTAATTTATTTAATTTTCTCTATTCATGTTTACGTTATGTGAACATCTGTGTACAAAATAACATTCATTATTTAATTCACTTGTTTATAATAATTTCATATTCCAATTTAATTTTAATTACTATAACTGCGATCAGTAGTTTATAATTGAAAATTTCGTATTAATGATTAAATAATATTAAACATATATTAATATTTATTATAGATTAAATAAAATCGTCATTTATTTATTTATTTATTTATTTATCGGGAAAAAAAATTTAATTAAATGTATCATTTTTCATTTAATTTATTTAATTTTCTCTATTCCTGTTTACATTATGTGAACGTCTGTGTACAAAATAACATTCATTATTTAATTCACTTGTTTATAATAATTTCATATTCCAATTTAATTTTAATTACTATAACTGCGATCAGTAGTTTATAATTGAAAATTTCGTATTAATGATTAAATAATATTAAACATATATTAATATTTATTATAGATTAAATAAAATCGTCATTTATCAACGTTCAACGTTAATTCATAAAAATGTTTTTTTTTTTTAACTTTTTATATAAATAAAACGAGAACAATTTAAGCATTTTTAGAAAGAACTTCTTCAATTTACAGTCATTTTATTTGATTGTAGCTTATCTAAATTAAACTAATCTGATTGTAATCGGCTTTCGGAATTTGCTTAAGAAGTCAAGAAAGAAAGAAAGAAGTGAGGGGGGTAAAAAAAAAACGGTAGAAGAAGAATCAAATCATAAATTTTTCGGACGATTTTCTAAATTTAGAATTGGAGATGAAAAAGGAAACCTCCACATGTTATCAGAGAAAAGAATTTGTTGCATCATGTTCCTTTCCAAAAATTATAATGATGGTTTATTTTTATATAGTTTTCGTTCTTTAATGCAGTTTGTTTGCTAATCGTAGCAGTTTTAATCCCGTTTCCGTTAAATAAACAATAGCAATATATAAAAGTAAAAATTAAAAAATACGTGCAGAAACAATGAATAATTTATTAATTACTCCCGTTGTTATCTTAACAATAAATAGGAAAAAATAAAATTCAAATTATGTAAAAAAGAGGTTAGATATATATTTATGTATATCAAAAGTTGAAAATCGATAAATCAACAAATAAGCTTTTGGTTGGTGCAGAAAATCGAACAAATCTGTATTTAAATATGGTAAATCCGTCGAGAAGCAGGGAGACACAATAAGCTTCACCATTGACATCGGAACGACCAATATTTTTAATAAACGTAACGTTTAATTTCAAAAGACTTACTGCCTCATAATTACATTGGGATTCTTAAGCCAGACGTGATGACATACCAGATAAAGCAACCATCAATCAAAGATTACAGAAATTAAGCCAAAGAGAGCGAAGTAATCCTTCCAACCTTCGCTTTGCTTCGCTTGAGTGTTTGTTTGCCAAACCTTGCAACTGCACACATCTTGTCTTTTGATATATTACTTGACTGACGATATGTCATGTTTGTCGAAAGAATATTGAAAACTCTCATATTCTCTCCGTCCCTCTTTTTCTGTTAATCCCGCAAAATATGATATCTGCTTTGTTTTTTTAAAACTGTATTCAAAGAAATAATAATAATAATATTGCATCGAACGTCTCAATTTTGTTGTATGTGCTAGTGATAAAAACTTAATTGCATTCGAAGTAATTTAAAGAAGTTTACGTTGTTAGGCAGTGGAAATTAATCAGACATTCAAACATTAAAATGTAAGCTTTACGAATTTTTACTTATAAAAATGATAGCTGACGTTATAAAAATAACTATTTGGCATTCTAGCATATTATAAAAATTCCTAAGATAAAAAAAAAAGACGACGACAAATCAAAAAATCATCTCGGTACTTAAATAAAAGTGGTAAATTTAATCCCATTAACTATAGACTTGAAGCTATCTAGATGACGGTCAGAACCGTGCCCAACATAATTATTAGATCGGTGGTTCTATCAGGGTACCACAAAACATTTCCTTTGGGGACCGTAACTGGCGCGACTCAGACCTGAGGAAATTACTCACTCGAAGTTAAGTACGTTCTATCGACATTAGCATTACTGTGAGGTATACACCCTTTCTACCTCAGCCTATAAGAAAAAAATATATATATACAGTCCCATATCCAATTCCTCTACAAGGTAGCTGTAGATAAATAAAGTTTGCTTTTTTTCCTGCTGAAAATAAAGATGTTGGATGATTCTTTTTTCCCTCTGATTTTTGCAATTAGTAACATGAAATTTTGCAGATGGAATCATTCTTTTTTTTTTTCTTACGTTTTTGTTTTTAGGTTGTTTTCTAACTCGGATGCATTTTATTGAACACAAGCATGATGAGAATCAGTTATCTACCATCATGAGTCTGGCAAGTGTGCATCTACTTAAGAGTCTATCGTTACTGTACCTAGTGATATTCATTTACAGCGTCGATTTTATTTAAAATTTTTAAATCTTTGCCAAGACGCCAAGAAATGATTTTACAGTGGATAAAATTAAAATTAAAATTAAATGATGATGGATAAAATTAAAAGCCAGCCATTTAATACAAGCTATCGTAGACTACTGATATAACTTGTGTACCAAAATCTACCATAGCGCGTTTTCAACAACAAGAAAATCAACTGCGTGAGGAGTGGGTATTACAGAAATAAATTCCAGGAATATCCAAAAGAAAGCGTGATGGAAAGGATGCAGAAGTCAAAGAAGCATTAGATCAATGGTTTTCTATAGTTAGCGGTTGAGGTGTGACTATCAGCCGCCCAGTGTTGAAGACTAAGTCAGAGGAGATCGGTAAAAAGCTAATAATTAGATACCTATTTTAATAAATCATTAAAATAAGTGCCTAATTATTTTTACTTATTATTTATTTACCTACGCATTACATATTTTATTTTAGAATTTATTATTACTTCGTTTTATTGGGACAGCCGCTTAATTGGGACAAAATGGCTTAGTACCGACGTGTACCAATTAAGCGGAATCTACTGTATATATATAATGCAATTGTTTTTCTATTGTCTGTTTATTTCGCATAGGCTACGGAGGGTTTTAAAAGTGGTGCCACTGAACGTATCCCATTTAATTCGGTAATTTACTTCATACTAACTTAGCCTATAAATTCATTTAATTTAAAATTTATAAATAATTAGCATGCCCCATTATGATGGCATAAGAGTTACCAGGTAAACTGTGGTTTGTATCTGAAATTCCGAACAACGCGTATACCCTGGATAGTAAATGATATTTTTTATTTTGCAATGAAACTTTTGCATTGATTATATTCATATTTAGTAATCTCAACAGATATTACGTTTTACATATATATTCGAAAACATCACCATGCTGAATAATGATTTAAATTCAGTTAAAAATGTCGACAATAAACATTTTGTGATTAAAAACACTACAGTATGATCAGATTCATTGTTGCAATGTGATATACCATTTTTCCGTTGTCAACAGATAAAAATCATATCATTTTTCTATGAAAACCCTGTTTTAAATAAATTTTGCATAATAAATTCGCAATTTGAATATTGTGTTATTCATTTATTTTTACAGTTTTGCTTAGAAAGGAAGATATTTAAATTATGATAGACGTGATTATATTTTTATAAGTTAATTAATACCGTTTCCTTTGAGATTGTTTTTGATTACTTTATTAAATATAAAAAGTATATTTATAACGTAAATAACCACATCATTAGATAAACTTATTAAATTTATTAATAAAAACTATACCAATAATTAAAATGAAAGCAATTTTAAGGCACCCACCAAAAAATTAATGCTTGCAGAATTTACTGAAGTTAATGGCAGCTCTGGCAAAAAAATTACACCTGCATTCTAGTTGTTCTACATTTCTCAACGAATAAATTATAATTATTGGTTCTTATTGATATATTGACTATATCAGATACTTATTCTTTCAATAAAAATATGCCCATCAACTATTTTACACATCAAATTTGTATCTTGTATTATTATCCATTGTTTAGTTAGTTGAGAAAAATTTATGTGATTGTACTTTGCAAAATTGAGAAAAAGATAGGTAGAATTCTGCTTTGACTGCCTCATGTTTTATGTCTGACCTTAGTGCTATGCATCTATGAATAATAATTCGGGTTATAGGATAGTTAATTCCTATCGGTATTTTTATGCTTAAGTTAATGTTAATATGCATATTAATGTGGATTTTAATATGTTCATGTGGTGCCATGAAAACTCATGGCAGTCAAAGTAAAATACTACCAAAAGATAAATTGTACTACGACTAATATTATCAATTTTAATCCAAGTAAGTCTGAAAAGAAGTTCTATAAATTGTAATGATTATATATGCCTTAAATATCTCCAAGTGGAACAATTTTCTTATATAATTTCAGACCACGAAGGTCAATGTGATATCTGAAAGTCAGTTGTTTTTTATGACGATTCCTAAGTCGACAAGAGATGACTTTGAGATATATCACATTGACCTTCATTGCCTGAAATTATATAAGAAAAGTGGTCTGTCAGTAAAATGATATACAATACATCATCGTTAATCTGAATCATACTAGGTAAGGATTTTGGTTCCAAACTAAATTTCATGAACATCGTTTTTTCTCTATTAAACTATACCAGTTTACAAGTGAGTTTATTTCATTCAATAAAAATCAACAAAACTATTTTTAAGAATGTTATTAAATTATATAATATTGTACAATATTCTTGTGTCATTTTTCAATTTTTTACGTAACCTAACGTATTTATTTTTGATAAAAAATATTATTGATAATACGAGAATAAAAATTTTTGACCATAGAAGATTAATATTCAATATTTTTTTGCTTTGACTGCTTCATGTTTTGTGTCTGACCTTAGTGCTATGCATCTATGAATAATAATTCGGGTTATAGCATAGTTAATTCCTATCGGTATTTTTATGCTTAAGTTAATGTTAATATGCATATTAATGTATAAATTTATAATCAAGATAAATTAAAATAAAAAAAAATTACACAACTGTACATGATTAATTCTATTTAAACTCAGTTTTACAACATCCTGTTAGAGTTTCTGTTAATTTTAACCATTAGTCTCTCTTTCTAAAATCTTATAAATATATAAAATAATATTTCGATTAAAATTATTTTGGCATTACTTTAAAAATGTCATAACAGCAAAAATTTTACTCTCTTCTTAAAATTTATAATCATGATAAATTAAAATAAAAAAAAAATTACACAACTGTACATGATTAAATCTATTTAAACTCAGTTTTACAACATCCTGTTAGAGTTTCTGTTAATTTTAACCATTAGTTATCTGTTTTAAAAAATTGGTAGTTTAATGTCAGTAACTATTAATTTGCGTTTATCTAATAATTATAAAGCAGATAACTAGTAGTTAAAGCTAACAGGAACATTAACAGGACATTGTAAAATCGAGTTTTAAGAAAAGAAAAAAAAAAACTCATTAAAACCTCCTGTTTCTTTCAAATGATGTCATAAACAATGTTTAGTTATTTGGATCTCATATAAATGTTTAATTTTCTCTTAACAAAATTATATACAGTAGCATGTTTAAAGCTTAATATAGTCAAAGTAATGATAAGATCAGTTATCATAGAAAAATGAAATTCTACTTAAAAGTTTTCATCTAAATTAATAAA
>AYEL01080076.1:0-22155 GCA_000484575.1 Olivierus martensii
TGTAGCTACCTCATCAATTCCGGCTGATATTGATCAGCTCGTATCGAATAAACAGTGCCAAATTTCTCATTAAAAATTTCAAGAAAATTCGTTTTTCTGTTCTTTTCTTGTTTGTTTTTATTTTGCATTAAAATTTGTATATGAAATCTTTACTTTTTTTAAATTTTATATTTTTTTATTCTAATGTTTATTATAAATAAAGTTTTGTAAATTATTAATAGGTGTTATTTTATAGCGGCCCGCAAAAAAAATTTAAAATTTAAATTGGCCCGTTGATTAAAAAGGTTGCTCACCCCTGTTGTAGAGTATTGTCAGCATAAACTTTATGCAACTTTTCACAAGCTGGACATGCGTTTTTCCCTTTTATGGAAGTAAAATAATAAAATATGGTGAAAATGCAAAGCTTGGTCTTCCATCTTCAATTTCTTGTAAAATTTGTAAAAAATAAAAAAAATGGATCAATTTTTTAAAAATGAAGCTAAAACTTTCAGCTGTTAAATGACATAACAATAACATAGATACGAATAACTGTAGTGCTTCCAAAAATAAACAATCGCCATCTGTTATGAAAATGTGTCATGACTTTTCAGACAGCCAAATAATTCCTTTTGTTTTACGTTGTAAAACGTAGTATATAAGTAATCGAATATACAAACGACTGTATTTAAAAATTTTTGTATTCTAACTGTAAGAACTGAAAATTGATGAGGTCCTTGTTTAAAGATCAAAAATGTTTTTTTTAATAAATATTTATACTGATTTAATAGACTTAACTGCAGTTATTGCTTTTGTTTTTTAAAAGTTTAGTTCATAGTTTGCAGAGTTTTTGGAATAAAAGAAAAGAACATCTTTGATCTTTCGTTGATTAATTTTATTCATTGATGATCTTGCAAAGTCGCGGTTTAGAACGAATGCAATAATTCCAGTTATAAGCTAAACCTAACGGCTAGCGACTCTGCAAATTCCAGAGTTCGGCCTGAGAAATAAAGAAGAGGTTAGTGATCACAATAGAGCAAAAAATGGATGTGATTGAGTGATAGAAAAGCGGCACTCAACTTCTGCTTTCGAATCGCTATTTTGGTTTTGATTTGGCGGTTGGTTTGATGATGGTATGAGACGCAATTCCTGGTAAGTTATTAATTTAGATGATGAACAATGATATAAAATATGAAAATAAATATTTCTTAAACAGTTAGTGTTAAGTTTATTATGGAGTTATTCATCGTGAAGTTAGCTAATGGCCGGAATCTCACAAAGCAAGAACCAGTTACCATATTTTACATAGAATTAATATTTCAAATAGTGCGAATTCGATTAGTGCGAGAAATTCGTGGAACCAATTATTTGCACTAATCGAGGCCTAACTGTACACAGTGAAAAGCATATTATTGCAAAATTTTGATTTTTGGTTTCAATTTTGATCATCAAGTATTTAAAATATAATAAAGAAATGAATATGAACTACGTAATAATGTCAAGGAAATTATTGATAAATCTATATATATATAAATTTTGTTGTTATATTAATAATAATTAAAATTATCAAGAAATATTTTATGATCAAAATTGAATTTCTTTAAATTATTAATGTATTAAATTCATTTTGATTATGAGAATTTATATATAAATAATTATTCCTATTCAAAAAATGCACTAGTATGTAAGTATCAGTTGGATCATCACGAGTGACTGACTTATGATAGTCCAAATTACAATATCTGTACTTACAACAATGATTACAATGAAAATCTGTACTTATGATGGCACCATCAATGATTTTACAGTAAGGGAGGCTAATCAACTGGATAGCCAAATTGTCACCAGGTTGATAGCATGTTATATTTCTACCATGTAGCATCATTTTTATTTAATTTCAGTTCTCATACTTAAAGATTTTTTAATATTTTGAGTTCTGGTGGCTGGGTAATATAATCTCCATTCCTAACATCACAAATATGGAAAATTATGTTCCAAGTTATGATGGATTTGAACTATGATTGAAATTTTTGAACACAATCTGCAAAGTCACTATTCTCAACAAGGACCCGAAAATAAATTAAATTCAACCTAATGGTTCTAATGATTCTGCAAATCCATAGTCCTGCCTGAGCTCATGATTTTTGCTATTTCTTAAAATATAAATCAAATCAATATATCAATAGTAAACATCTAACCGACAAAAACAAACAACTGAAAATTTACTGCTTAATTAATTAAACCCGGCATCTAGCGTGCAGTATCAATTTGATACAACTTAAACAATTCATAAAAAATAATTAATTATGAAATTTTTTAAAAAATCTGGAAAAATTTCTAGCTTCCTAACTCCTAGTAGATCAGAGCACTGAACTAATTTTGCATTAACGCCATCGTTTTTTAAATAAAAAATATACATGTATCAATTTGATATGCACGAGCAATTATGTTTTATTTTTAATAATAATATATATTATCGATTTCTAAAAATAGCTTTTGCGCTTACACGACGTCATCTGAGATGTCAAAAGCGTCGATTGCTTTTATGTTTTGTAATGAAGCATACTAGATTTTTACAGTTTATTGTTAATTTTTTATTTTTTCTCTTTTTAAAACCTAGTTTACTTAATTTATCCTAATTGTATGTACGATTAAACCATTTTAATCATATATAAAAATAAGTAACCTTAATAATGGATGTTTAATTTATAAAATGTTTATATATTTAGTAATTTTAATTTTTTTTAGTTTTAGTTTTAAAAATGTATACTTTACAATCATTAAAATAATTAAATAAAAGTTTTTCATTTAAAACTCATTTTTATTAATTTTATACTGATTATACAGTATTTATCGTTATGCCTAATGACACATATGATATACACGCACAATCGGAATTAAATATTTAAATTTTAAATGTGTTATAAAAAAAAAAGTTTATAAAATGATTCAGATACATTAAAAAATTAATAAAATTAAGCAATTTAATAACAGTAAAATAAATTTATTTTTAGAAAGATCTGAAGAATTACAAGCTTATTATTTTTCAAATTATAATTATATAATTTGAAATGACGAAAGTGCCCAGTCACTAAATTGTTATCAACAGAAAAATTTGGCATTCATAGTATATCTTATAACCTTTACTAACGAAGAGAAGATAGAATATTTGAATAATTACAATTATGGAAAAGCAAAACAACTTTATAATAGGATACCCATTTGTTTACAAATTACAAACCAATGCAAAAAAATTAAATTTGTTTACAAATTACAAACCAATGCAAAAAAATTAAAAATAAAAAGAAGTTAGATAAAAATTATTGCAAAGCAACTCCATAAACATATCATAGAATTAAAAATAAAAATAAAAATTTCTACCTTATGTTTTAACAAGTATGATATTTTTCCATGAAACTATTACAAATTTTACAATGATAGGATTCATATGTTTTTCAAGACCAACGTGACAGGCCATGCCCCTCCTTTCTCCCCACTCTGACAAACAAATGTCACCCTTAATCATATAAGTACAAGAGTAATTTAACTTAAACAGCAGTCAGCGCGTCCATTGTTAAATTTATAAACAAAGTATGGCGAATTGAAATATGATACTCTGTTTTGTTAATCAAATGAGATCGGATTACAAAATAAATATAAAAAAAAAACAAAACGATAGAAAAACAGAAATTTTTGCAGTTAGGAGAAAACATTTGAAGGATTTTGATAAAATATTTATTCAAATCCTATAACTAATAAAAAATTATAATTATTTATGCAAATTGATACCAGTGACCGAAGATAATTATGGACGATACGCGTCAGGCGCCAGGCTAAAGTGTCAAAGAAAATTTGTAGACACTTTAAGCAAAACAATAAAACAATGTTAGAAACTTACACTAATAAATTGAATAAATTCTCAAAACCAAGTTAAATAATAAAATATAAATTTTATATGACCCAAAACATTTACAAAAGTGTAAACCAATTCCCTGTTGAAATATCTAAATTTATAATTCCATTCTCAAAAGTTTTAATTTGTTTAGGTAAAAGATTGACTGTAAATGTACCTCTAAATCCTTTTTTGTTTTTCATGTTTTAATCTATTGTCTCATTAGATATATTCCCAATTCTGAATTATTCCTTTCCCTCATTTTAAATATGGTGGAATCCAGTGCCATAGTGAGGCTATGGCAAAGGTGGCCATGGCATAGGCGCCACTTGAAATAGAGGCCTAATTTAAGGGATCACTACCATCGTCCACCTCACAAAGGCGCCTTTTATATCTTGAGCCATAGGCGCTTAGAGCAGTAGCTACGACATTGGTGGAATCATAGGAAATGGAATTAGACCTCCTCGTTTTTTTTACCACAACCTGATCCAGATATTTTATCTAAAACTTTTTTAACTCCATATCCAGCAACACCTGCAAAGCACCACTAGCTACAGCTTTTCCTGCTGCAATCAATAAAGGAATTAGAAATTGGTAGAAACCCTCCATTCTTTTTCAATTGTGTTTTACTAATTTTAATCCTTTTACCATTTTTAATTTGATTAATCTGAGTTTTTGTTAAAAACATATCATGATTTGATGGTATAGTTTTTATCAATCATCAATGATATTTCTTCTCCATTTTTGAATGCTGATTTCAGTTTATTTTTCTGAGTTTCACTCAGGTAAACACCAATCTTTATGTAATTATTCATTTATTAAGATAGAAATTTTGAATAACAATCTTTAACTTGTTCATTTGTGATGGATCCTCCAGTTAGTAATAGATCTAAGACCTTTACTACACAATTGTGAATTGTTTTACTTTTGTTTCCTCTTAATAATTTATCAGTTAATTTATCTAATTCAGATAACAATCCTTCTCCAGTGATTTTGAAAGTTTTAGATCAAGCTCTCAAAATTTTTAATTTTTCTCTATAAATTTTGAATAAATCTAAATCACTTTGATATAAATTCAATTCTTCTTCTAAGGTTCTTCTACTTGCATCATATTTAGTGTTTTTTTTTTCCTATTAGCTTTTGCTTTTAATGAACCTATTGATTTACTTCTGCTTACTGCTCTCTTAAGCATTTCATCTATTTCATCTGGTTTGTTAACTAATTGAGATGGTAATGAAAAACTATTTTGTTTTAGATATGAAACATCTATCCTTCATCTAAATTATCTGCTGTAAATTTATTTTTTATAGGTGATTCTTCAATTAATGTAGATTCTAAATCAGGTGGTGATAGTTGTGATAAACTTTCAATTGATGAAGGAATGGTTTTATTATGAATAGCATCTTCAATTGATTTCAGATCTTTTCTTGCGTCTTCTAGTGGAATGGTTATTTTCTCTGTAACAGGCTTGTGAAATTCTGTAAGAGCTTCTTCATATTTTACTGTACCCATTAATATATCTTCATTCTTCTTTTTCAGTGCTTTATTTTGTTTAGCAAGAGTTAGTAATGCCTTCTTTCTTTTCTCATCCATTTATTTAAGCTAAAAATAATTTAGCTTGAGGAAAAAAGTAATTAACTTAAGCTAAATTTATTAATAAATAAATTATTAAGATAAAAAATTATACAGAACCTGATGAATTTGAAGATACAAATCAAAATCTTTTATTACCTAAACATTTATTTAGACTTTTAATTGTTGGTCCTTCAGAATGTGGTAAAACTAATTTGTTATTAAATCTTATTTATGATCTATTAAATTTTGTTTCATTGTATGTGTGTGCTAAAGATATTACAGAATCAAAATGTGAAAAATTACAAGAGAATTACTCAGTTTAATGATATTGAAGAAGAGACATCCAAGCTATTAAAAATAAAGACAAAATAAAATTATTAAAATTATTTAGGAAATTTAAAAAGGAAACGTTATTCTCTTCAAACCTAGAAGATATGATTGATATCGATAGTTTAGATTCAGCAAATGAGAATTTAATCATTTTCGATGACTGTATTATTGAAAGGGATCAATCTAAAATTATTGATTTCTTTATCAGAGTAAGAAAGAAAAATGCATTGATTATTTACTTATCTCAATCCTATTATTCTATACCAATTAACATTAGAAAGAATTGTAATTACTTTATATTTTTCAAACTTCAAAATAGAGAAATCAAACAAATTATAAGAGAAATAGATGGATCTTTAAATATTGAACAATTCAAGAAAATATATGTAAAAAGTACTCAGAAACCATTTGATTTTTTTATCACTTGGTTTAAAAATTATTGATCCTAAAATGCTTTACAGAAAGAATTTTTTACCTTTATAAATGAAGAATATTTATAAAAGAAGTTATACATATACAGGAAAAGTTTTAACTTTTATAATAAAATTAGTTTTTCATTATGTGTAGATAAATTTTTATTTAATGCTTCTGGTTTATCAGCTTTTGTTGTGCTTCCTTTGAGCATAGATGCTGGAATAATAAGTTATAGATAAATCATTAAATATATAAGAAAAGAAAGAAGAATTTAAACAAGCTTATAAATTTTATAAACTAGTATTGAATTTAATTAAAGCAAGTTCAATATCTGAACAAGAGGCATACATTAGAGAGGATGATTTTTTAAAAAGAGTAGATAAGGCATGTAAAAAACATGATATTGCTTAAAGTTTAACCAAAGACACTGAACAGAGACATTTAATTGATCAACAGTTACTAAATGATTTGAATGATATTCAGGATCCAACTATGGGCAAAAGAATTGCAAGAGGAATAATAAAACCAATTATTAAAGTAAAAAGAGATTTGATTTAGGGTTAGCTATGATATATTGTTTGAAATGTAAACAACAAACACAGACTGAAAACATAGAGGAAACAATCTCTAAAAATGGGAGATCTATGATGAAAGGTATATGTTCTGTATGTAAAACTAAAAAATCTTGTTTTTTAAAAAAATCAGATGATCCCCAAAATGGAGGGTCATAAAAGACATCTATTATGATCCAGAAACTGGATATTGTGACATTAATGAGTTACAGAGGAAAAGTGGATTATCTAGAAAAAAAATTGAAAAATTTTTACATTAACAAGATGAATACACTAAACATAAACCAATTATTAGAAAGTTTAAAAGATTTAGAATTTATGTATCACACATAGATGATCAATTTCAGGCAGATTTAATTGGCATGAGAAAATTTAAATCATACAATAAAAATACAAATTAGATATTGACGGTAATTGATATCTTTAGCAAATATGCATTCGCAGTTCCTATTAAAAAGAAAACTTTTGCAGGACCTCTTTTAATATATCAGACTATATCATGTGAAAGTTTGAGACAAATTGAAGATGGTCACCCGGGAGGGCCTTCGTGAGTTGACATGGAATGACCCAAATGGTTATAAATATATATCTAAATAAATGACAAAATAAATTGAAGGTGGAGACTTAGTAGGATGGATGCAAGACAAGTTTAATCCTCCTGAAATGCATCTACCTGGCTATCAATATTGTGGATCTTTTACTAAATTACAGAAGAGACTAATAAGAGGTGATCCTGGAATAAACAGAGTAGATAAGGCAGTAAAAAACATGATATTGCTTACAGTTTAACCAAAGACACTGAACAGAGACATTTAGTTGATCAACAGTTACTAAATGATTTGAATGATATTCAGGATCCAACTATGGGTGAAAGAATTGCAAGAGGAATAATAAAACCAATCATTAAAACTAAAAAGAGATTTGGTTTAGGGTTATCTATGATATATTGTTTGAAATGTAAACAATAAACACAGACTGAAAACATGGAGGAAACAATCTCTAAAAATGGGAGACCTATAATGAAAGGTATATGTTTTCTGTATGTAAAACTAAAAAATCTCATTTTTTAAAAAAAATCCTCAAAATGGAGAGTCATAAAAGACATTTATTATGATCCAGAAACTGGATATTGTGGTATTAATGAGTTATACAGGAAAAGTAGATTATCTAGAAAAGAAATAGAAAAATTTTTATTCAACAAGATGAATACACTAAGCATAAACCAATTACAGATACTCCTCACTTTACGACTGGGTTTCATTCTCACGACTCGGTCGTAGAATGAATTGGTCGGTAAGTGAAAAACTTGTTCCTATATTAAAATATTGGAAACAAATTTCAAATTAAAAATTTATATCTTAATTATAAACAAAGTACAGTATTTTTCTTCAGTTTTTTTGGAACTACAAGTGAGGGGAAATTACAAACAAAAGTTGTAAGCAATGCATATGAGCAAAAACCGGAACTACGAGTGTGGGGAAATTACAAACAAAAGTTGTAAGCGATGCGTATGAGCAAAAACCAAATATTCCATTAAAAAAATAGTCTTAAGCTCGGTGTAAGTTCGAGCAGTCGTTAAACAGGTAGGTTGGTTAAGTGAGGAGTACCTGTATTAGAAAGTTTAAAAGATGGAGAATTTATGTATCATACATAGATGATTAATTTCAGGCAGATTTAATTAACATGAGAAAATTCAAATCATACAATAAAAATACAAATTATATATTGACGGTAAATGATATCTTTAGCAAATATGCATTCGCAGTTCCTATTAAAAAGAAAACAGGAGAAGAAATAACAAAAGCTTTTAAAAATATCTTTCAACAATGTAAACCTGAGAAAATACAAACTGATAAAGGTACAGAGTTTATTAATAAAAAAAAAAACAATAGTTGTTTAAGGATCTTAACATACACTGGCTTACAACAGAAAATATAGAAATAAAGTGTTCTGTAATTGAAAGATTCAATAGAACTTTAAAAAAACAACAGTTGTTTAAGGATCTTAACATACATTGGTTTACAACAGAAAATATAGAAATAAAGTGTTCTGTAATTGAAAGATTCAATAGAACTTTAAAGACTAAAATGTGGAAATACTTTACTGCAAATAACACTAGGAAATGGATTGATGTGTTAGATAAATTATATTTTTCTTACTATTTGGCTTTTGAGTTGTGTTTTTATTAACTAAAGTAAGAAGTGTACATTAGTCATTAGTTAAAAATTATAACAACTCATACCACAGATCAATAAAAATGACAACTATAGATGCAAGCAAAAAAGAGAATGAAGCAAAAGTTTCAAGAATCTATTTAAAATTAAAATTATATCTAAATCTAAATGTAAAATCAATGATAAAGTAAGAATAAGTAAATATAAATCAACATTGAAAAAGGGCTATCTTCCTACATTTACAGATGAAGTATTTGTAATTTCTGAAGTGTTAAAAACTGATCCAATTACTTACAAAATAAAAGATGATAATGGAGAAGAAATAATTGGTACACTCTATGAAAATGAACTTGTAAAATTCAATAAAAATTTAATGTATTTTTTTAAAATAAATTTCCTTTAAATGGATAAAAACTTCTTTGATAATATTATACCACTATCAAAAGTTAATTATGACTATCTAAGAAAAACAGTTTTAATTCTTCCAAGATATTTTTTAGAAATGAACTTCTTTTAAATGGATGAAAACTTCTTTGATGATATATCACCATCAAAAGTTGATTATGACGATTTGAATATTGAATATGGTTCAAATGATAGTTTTGATATTGAAGATTATCGAAAGAAAAAAATCAAAATGTTTAAAAATAGGATGTTTTACAGATTAGAATATTTTAAAAATATAAAACTACCCATTGATAATGAAGATGACAGATTAAAAATACAATATATGTTTCATCAGTTAATTGACTACTTTTATAATGTTTCATCAATTAATTATTTATATTTTATTAAACCAATATGTCAATATTATTTGATTCCTAATAACATTAAAATTAAGACAAATAATAAATATAAAAATAAATGGAAACAATTTATAAAATATTTTGAGTCAATAGAAAATAATGAATTTTATATTAAAGGTAGATGATCAACATAATTTGATTCCTAATAACATTAAAATTAAGATAAATAAGAAATATAAAACTAAATGAAAACAATTTATAAAATATTTTGAGTCAATAGAAAATAATGAATTTTATATTAAAGGTAGAACAGTAACTGCCGATCCTCTTCCTAACAGTAATTATCCTAAAGAAATTTGGAATAAAAGATATCAGACAACATTCTTGAGAGACTGGAAATGATAATTAAAAGTATTTATAAATTTAATTTCTAATAAATGGAAGACAAAGAAAAAAAAACAAATTGATGAATTTTATATTCAACATCGTTATGGTAGAATTGGTCATCTCAGCATTTGCAAAACTTGTCACAGTAAAATAAATTACAGAAAAATGATCTGTGAATGTGGAAAAGAATATACTTATGCTCATTATCAGAGACATTTAAGAAGTTCCTTACATAAAAGATGTTTGGAAATCTATTTATAAATTTATATCCTAATAAATGGAAGTTACATTGAAATCAAAAACTATCAAACAACTCTGTGATTATTGTAAACGATATGATATTGTCGGCTATTCAAAACTTAAAAAAGCTGATCTTATTAATTATATAACTGATAAAGTTCAGAGAGAAAAATTTAAAAAAATATTTCATTTCAATAGTGATTTATTTTCAAAACCAAAGAAACCAAGAGAAAAACAAATAAAATGTGATATATGTGATAAATATTATAAAAAAATCTTACAAAAAAAAATCATATCAAAAGTGAAAAACACAAAAATGCATTATTTAATGAAGAAGATATTCAAGAAATTGAAACTGCTTATGAATCTAGATTGAAAACTTATTCAATCAAAAATGTAAAAGAATTTAAAATTCCTAGAGAAATTTTAGATGATGTAAGAAATGTAGTAATTGAGAAAATTAAAGAAATTATGAAAAAAATGGATTTAAAAGTAAATTTCAAATTTTTTTGTTTGTATCAAAGAATAGAAGAATTTAGAAGAATTTGCATTTAAGACTCGAAATCATATTGAAATCGAATGACCTAGACATGTATTATGATAAAGTAATTGATAAGTTATTAACTGAGATGGATGAATTTGAAGCCAGAGGATAAATTGGAAACAGTAAAATTAATAATCGAGAATTGAGAATTAATAAATATTTACCATTAAGAGGATCATCTTACATTGATTTACCAGATGAAATAAAGAAAAAGAAAGCTATTATAAATGTAAAAAATAATGATCAAAAGTGTTTTATGTGGTCTATTTTATCATATTTACATCCTGTTCATTTTCATGATCACCCTGACAGAGTTTTAAGTTATAAAAAATATGAAGATGAGTTGAATTTTAAAAGAATTGCTCTTAATGATATTTCAAAATTTGAAAAATTAAATATATCTGTAAATGTTTACAGTTATGAAAATGATTTAGTATATCCATTAAGAATAACTAAAAGTAAAAAAAGTGAAACATGTCAATTTATTATATTTTAAAGATGAAAAATATGATCATTATTGTTGGATTAAAGATCTATCTAGGCTTATTAGTTCACAATTAACAAAACATAATGGGAAAATATTGATATATCCATGTGATAGATGTTTAACATATTATTATTCAGCAGAAAAATTACAAAAACATGAAATTGATTGCAAAAATAAAAAGGTTGTTAAAATTAAATTGCCTACAGAAAATCAATATATTTGTTTTCAAAATAATAACAATTCCTTAAGCGTTCCATTTGTAATATATGCTGACTTTGAATGTTTAACAAGGAAAATGAACAACTGTCAACCAGAACCATCTAATTCTTACACAATGAAATATGAGAAGCATGAACAAATGAGTTTCTCTTATTATATTAAATATATACATAATGATTATAAACCACCTTTTGTGTACAGAGGACCTGATGCTGTAGGTAAATTTGTAGAAATGTTAAGAGAAGTTCAAGTAATAGAAAAAATTTATAGATATTAAACCAATTAAAATGATTGCAGAAGATGAAAAACATTTTCAAAATGCTGATATCTGTCATATATGTAAAAAAAGATATCAGGGACAATTATGAGAAATATGAAGAATTTGATAGATAATATTAATGGAAAGAAATTAAAAGATCATAATCATTTAACGGGAAAATATAGAGGACCTGCTCATGAAAAATGTAATTTGGGCTACCAAAATCCAAACATTGTTCCTGTATTTATTCATAATTTATCTGGTTATGATGCTCATTTGTTCATTAAAGTACTTGGAAACAATAAACAAGATATTGGTGTAATTCCTAACACTGAAGAAAAATATATATCATTTAATCAGAAAGTTGGTCATTTGAAATTGAGATTTATAAATTCATTTAGATTTATGGCAAGTAGTATTGATAGTTCGTCCAAAAATTTAAAGAAAGAACAATATAGAGAAATAACTAAATACATCCCAAAACATCTATTAGATTTAGTGATTAGAAAAGGTGTTTATCCTTATGAAATGGGAAAATATTGATATATCCATGTGATAGATGTTTAACATATTATTATTCAGCAGAAAAATTACAAAAACATGAAATTGATTGCAAAAATAAAAAGGTTGTTAAAATTAAATTGCCTACAGAAAATCAATATATTTGTTTTCAAAATAATAACAATTCCTTAAGCGTTCCATTTGTAATATATGCTGACTTTGAATGTTTAACAAGGAAAATGAACAACTGTCAACCAGAACCATCTAATTCTTACACAATGAAATATGAGAAGCATGAACAAATGAGTTTCTCTTATTATATTAAATATATACATAATGATTATAAACCACCTTTTGTGTACAGAGGACCTGATGCTGTAGGTAAATTTGTAGAAATGTTAAGAGAAGTTCAAGTAATAGAAAAAATTTATAGATATTAAACCAATTAAAATGATTGCAGAAGATGAAAAACATTTTCAAAATGCTGATATCTGTCATATATGTAAAAAAAGATATCAGGGACAATTATGAGAAATATGAAGAATTTGATAGATAATATTAATGGAAAGAAATTAAAAGATCATAATCATTTAACGGGAAAATATAGAGGACCTGCTCATGAAAAATGTAATTTGGGCTACCAAAATCCAAACATTGTTCCTGTATTTATTCATAATTTATCTGGTTATGATGCTCATTTGTTCATTAAAGTACTTGGAAACAATAAACAAGATATTGGTGTAATTCCTAACACTGAAGAAAAATATATATCATTTAATCAGAAAGTTGGTCATTTGAAATTGAGATTTATAAATTCATTTAGATTTATGGCAAGTAGTATTGATAGTTCGTCCAAAAATTTAAAGAAAGAACAATATAGAGAAATAACTAAATACATCCCAAAACATCTATTAGATTTAGTGATTAGAAAAGGTGTTTATCCTTAAGATTACATGGATTCATGGCATAAATGTAAAGAAAAACAATTACCACTCAAAGAAAAATTTTACAACAAAAATGAATGTGATATATCTGATAAAGATTATAATCATGCTAAAAATGTATGGAAAGCTTTTAAAATTAGAAACATGGGAGAATATTCAGATTTATATGTTAAATTAGATGTCTTGATATTTGAAAACTTTAGAGATGTGTGTATGAAAACTTATAAGCTTGATCCAGCTTGGTACTTCATATCTCCAGAGTTAGCATGGGATGCTATGCTAAAAAAGAAATTAAATTACAATTATTAAATAATTATGATATGATTTTGCAAAGTCGCGTATTAGAACGAATGCAATACTATTAATTATAACTAAGCCTAACAGTTTAATGATAGAACATAGAAATTAAAAGAACTGTTAACATAGCTATACGGAACTATACGGAAGAAATAAAACTATATTGCAATCAGCATAGACTAACTATTATACAAACTATTTCTACAATGAATTACGGATACTTAATCATTAATAATTTAACAAATAATATCTTCAGCTTTACAGAAGAACTCCTTCAATCAGCTAATATTGTGGAACTGATATAGACTTTGTGCTGGATATTGATATTGTGTTTTGTGTTCGTCGTGTTTCGCCTATTGTACAGAAGAACTGTGCAAGGTTTTGTGTTAAAAAAACAAAAAAACATATATAATGTAAATAATATTATAGAACTAATTTTGTATTTTACTTTTATAAAAAAAAACTAATTAATGGTTACTCTTCTATATCTTCCGCTAATGGACTGTCACATTTTCTATTGACAGGAACCTTTAATCTTTCCTAAACTCTCCTATTCTTCTTTTAACTTCCTCACTTCATTTTTCATAGGCCAAACAATAAGTAGTGCCTTCTTTATCTTTTAAATAAATAAAAAAAAAACAAATATTCCTTTTGATATTGTATTAGTCCTCGTTAATTCTCCAGGGGCATGTTAGGTGACTTACATCCCGATGTTCATCAGTACTGTGTATGCAATAGTAAAAGCTCTCTGGAATCATTTGTAACCAGCGGGTGGGAGAGATGAGTTGACGGTTAATCATGTCTCTTTAAGCCTGTTCCCACTTAGGTTGTAGAAAATTTAAGACCATAAGACGAGATCGTCTTCATTGTTTATTACGTACCGAGCAAATAAGGATACCATGTAGTAAGCTGTGTACATTGTGTTTTACAGAGAACTCAAAGTAGAGGATCAGAACAGCAAATGGACATGTCTCTATATAATACTGTACATACTATTATACGGTATGTATACTACACTGCAAAATATACAGTTTTTTAGAAATGTTAAGTTTGAATGCTAAATATAAATGTAGTGTATTTTATTAAATTTACTTTAAAAAATTTAATAAAATACAGTACATTATATTTAGCATTAAAATTCGGAGTTCATTTTCATTTCTATACTATACGTGTTTTTGATGAAAAAACTTCTAAATTTGCAGCAAGAAAAATTATATTTAGCATTAAAATTCGGAGTTCATTTTCATTTCTATACTATACGTGTTTTTGATAGACCGCCAACTCCGATTTGCCGCCAAAATCGTCGCCAAACGGATGGTGACGTCTTATCGGGGTTTGACTATATATGTGAAGATATTACTGTAAAAGTGATTAATCCAGTGATTATAAATAATCGCCGGTTGTTATGCATAATCACCAACGATTTCGGTAAGTTTTATAAATTTGCTTCATATGCTACGAATTAATCGCATTTACCGGCGATTATGCATACTCACCAGTTAGTAATGGTATATATGATAAATCGTACTTAATTAATCAAATTTACCTAAGATTATGCATAATCGCCAGTCTAGGATGGTAAATTTGATAAATAATGTGTTCTCATCGAGTAATGAAGTATTTAGCTGCATTGTCATTTAGTAATAAGTTCGGCTTTAAGTGGTCAAAGAAAAAAGATCTCACTCGAATCAAGAAGTAATCGTGAATGAAGATGCGGAAGTCAGAGTTGACATCCGGATAAAGAAGTCTGTAAAACTTGAACATGATAGGCCTGATATTTTTGTATATTAGAAAAAAAGAAATATTATATGGCTTATTGAGATCGGAATCACAAATCAAGATTTGTGATTCTGATCTCAATAAAAAATGAAAATGAAAAAATGAGGAAATTTGAATTAATGGGAAATAAATTGAACGAGTATACTCTCTATTTAGTGCCCTAGTCGCGATGATGACGTCATCATGACACATAATTCCTAATATTTGTGATGTTGTTCATTATTGCATCATTCTGACGTAAGTGTGACTGTGACATCATTGTGATAGACAGACTAATGACGATAGGTAAAATTTCCTAATTTCCATATGTTACACATTGCTAAAGTACTAGACAGGGAAAGTAGCGACACTCCGTCGCGGCAACCATGTTTGTGCAAAGAGCAGCTTGGTCGTCTGCTATTAAAACAATACATTAAAATATTTAAATCATTTATGTGCATTTTTTGGACATGGCTTTAAAATTTCACTATCACCTTATTATTTTTATTATTATTAATTTCTTTATTCTATTTAACTTTATTTATTTTAATGCTCTATGCAAGAAGAACATTAACATAGCAGAACAAGTTTGTAACCATTTGTTACAACATATTAGAAAATTATACTCTACATGTTCTAATATTCAAAATAAATAAATAAATAATATATGTGCATATATTATTTATTTTTTTGCATATTAGAACATTAATATACGTAATGCATATAACATAATATTTTAGCAGAGCATTATGTTCTAATATTCAAAATAAATAAATAAATAATATATATGTGCATATATTATTTATTTATTTTGCATATTAGAACATTAATATACGTAATGCATATAACATAATATTTTAGCAGAGCATTAATACGTTCTATATACAGTATTAATGTTGTATGTTAAGGTATGATCTTGTGTATGGTAATCTCTCATTTTAATATTATTTTTTAAAGTTTGTAGTGAATGAATTACTGTATACGGTTTGTAATTCTACCGCAATTTTGTTACAATTGTATATCTTTAGACACGCACAACATTAAAAATTATAGAAGCTGGTGATAGATTTTTGAAATCTGAATGTTAACTTCAACATGGATATTAGTATGTCTCAAATATATCTACATATAATATATAGTTGTTTTATAAAATCTGTAGTTTATTGATAAATTAATTTTTTTGTAAAAGTACAATTTAAGTTTAACGTATACACAAAAATCTTTTACTTCATAATCAAAATAATGAATATAATATTAGAAAACAGAAATAGTCTTCAGAGATCCATATGTTTTAAATCAATGAACTAAGTATTTTTGACTAAAATGGAAATGTTTTATAAAGAATTTTTATTAAGGATATATATCAGGGGTGGGCAACCTTTTTTTTGTAGGGGGCCGTATAGAAAAATTTATGGTGGGCCATGGGCCAAAACAAAAACAATTGATAATAACAGTATTTATTTAAAAAAGAGAAGGTACAGATATGTAAGTATACATAGCGTTGGTATTTCAGTGGTACCTTGGTTAACGACGGCCTCGGATAACGACGTGCTTGCTTAACGACGAGTGGTTGCAAGAAAAATGTGTTGGTTAACTACGCATGCTTTGGTTAACGACTCCTGATTATGTGAATTTCCGACAAAATAGATCTTTGTAAAACATCTCATCATCGCATTACGTGATTCATTAGCTGAGTTGTTAATCGTTTTTTAAATCACAATCAATTCAAATCCGATAATATTATTATTATTAAAATTAATAAAATTATAACTATATCAAAATATATTTAAATAAATGATAATTAACATATAGTAATGAAAACAAATTATTAACCTAGATTAAAAATAGACGTGCAACAGTTCACTAGTTTTTAGTTTCTTAAAAATGATTTCTAGACGATTAAAAAGTAGACAGATGTAACAATTTACTAGTTTTTAATTTCTTAAATATGATTTCTAGACGATTATTATTTTAAATTGTGCGAAAAGTCTGATTTTATTGTTTGTGTTATATATTACTTGAAACCTGCAAGTGGTGACCTGCAAGTAAAAAATTTGTAATTATTATTATTTTTTTGAGTGAAATGTAAGGATGGGTTCAACGAACAAATTCTGATTTTATTGTTTGTGTTATATATTACTTGAAACCTGCAAGTGGTGACCTGCAAGTAAAAAATTTGTAATTATTATTATTTTTTTGAGTGAAATGTAAGGATGGGTTCAAAGAGAACTGACCAGAGGAATAATTCCGAAAAGAAGAACACTCTATTGAGCGAAGAGATGAAGAAATAAATTGTAGATAAAGTTCAGAAAGGTAGAACAATTAAAATGTAACTCGAATATGGCGTTTCTAGGACAACTGTGGCGACGTTTTGCAACAGAGAGAAAAGATTATGGGTACTAGGGTGTCTGCTGGAAGACTTCATTCCAACATCTGGGCTAATAAATTGTGTGTTGTGTATAAAATAGTGTATTTTGTAATTTGGATTATGGGTGCTAGCATGTCTGCTGGAAGACTTCATTCCAACATCCAAGGGTTCTAGGGTGTCTGCTGGAAGACTTCATTCCAACATCCAAGGGCTAATAAAGTGTGTTGTGTATAAAATAGTTTATTTTGTAATTTAGTGTGTTATACAATGGTGTCTGCTGGAAGACTTCATTCCAACATTCAAGGGCTAATAAATTGTGTTGTGTATAAAATAGTGTTTTTTGTAATTTAGTGTGTTATACAATAATAAAACACATGTAATATTCTTGTATCATATATTTTGTAATTTAGTGTGTTATACAATAGTAAAACACATAATAAGTAAATAATATAGTGTATCTCTTTCACCTCACCTGTTAGGGGAATCGGATGGGGACCGACAACGAATTAATCTATTTTACAGAGTCTTATATGGGAAATATTGTTCCGCAATTCGACAGTTTCTCAATTCAATTACTTCGGCGACGGTTTAGTGTCGAATTGCGAGGCACCACTGTATTGGATAAAAGACGCTTTTTTTCAATTAAAATATATCGGCGCTGTAGTTTTTCTCAGGTAAAGGATTTCAACAAATATTGAGGATATAATTTTGATCAATAGACAATTGGATATTAACATGTTTTTGTTTAAGCTATTATTCTTCGTTTAAGACATTACTGCATATTCCCATTTTATAAACACCTTTGAACAATAAATGAAAATTCAAACAGAATTCTATGCATTAAATATATAATATTTATTTATCATCTTATTTTTCCAATTTAATATCAGTACAGTACTCCCGAGTATCCGGCCTAATGTGGCGGAAGGGCAGGCCGGATAACAAAAAAGCCGGATAAGCCGGAGTTCTATTGTATTTGTTCAGGTATTTCTCTTTGGCTAAGAGAAAAATGTTAAAGATCTCTCTGTAATAAAGGAAGTTGTTTTTGTTAAGATGGGTACAGATTGGCCGAACCGCACCTGTATTGTAACGGTGCGTTACAGGTTCGCGCTCACTTAGGACGTATATTTTTAACGCCGTGAATCACCAGCGCACATCTCACGAACCTGTCGCCGCGATCCATTCTCTGTCTGTTTTTCCAAGATCACAAAGAGGTTTGCAGGTGCAGTGTAGACGTGTTCAAAACAAGTTTGTGCAAGTTCTGCGAACTACGAATTACAAAGTAAACACTTTTTATTTATTTATTTCGATTACTATGGGTAAGGGTTGATTAGGCCCATTTTTGGCCTATGATACAGTCAATATATTGTTTTATTTTTTAGAAAACTTTTGGTTATATTAGACTACTATTTTCTTTTTAGTAATAATGGACAGTAAAGGAGAAGGAAAAATGATAAATTTAATTAAACTATATAAAAATAATGAAATATTATGGAACCCGTCTAATCCTGATCATTTTAAAAAAACAAAGAAAGGAGATGCATGGCAGGAAATTAGCGATAAATTCGGTGAAAGTGCAGAAATGTGAAAAAAAAATCACAAGTCTCCTAGCTGGTTATAGAAGAGAAATATGTGTAAAAAAAATCACAAGTCTCCTAGCTGGTTATAGAAGAGAAAGATCAAAAATTAAAAATCTCAAGGAACAGGAAAAGATATGCTTTCTTGTAAAATATATAAAAGCGATGTAGTTTTCAATGTTTACTTTTATTTTATTCCTACATATTGATATTTATATGTTGTTTCTCTATAAAAGTAGTTTTTTCTTTGTAAATTTATAGGGACAGATGAAGTGTATGTGAGTAGATGGTATGCCTTTGAGTCCCTACAATTTTTGCAAGACAGGGATAAACCTCGGAAACGACTTAATACAGAAAGTTTTGTTTACAGCAAAACTCTCTATTACAAAAGGTAATATTAACAACGTAATTACATAGGAAACAGTTTGAAATAAGCTTATTCTATGCATAATAGGTAAACACTTTTTATTTATTTATTTGGATTACTATGGGTAAGAGTTGATTAGGCCCATTTTTGGCCTATGATACAGTCAATATATTGTTTTATTTTTTAGAAAACTTTTGGTTATATTAAACTACTATTTTCTTTTTAGTAATAATGGACAGTAAAGGAGAAGGAAAAATGATAAATTTAATTAAACTATATAAAAATAATGAAATATTATGGAACCCGTCTAATCCTGATCATTTTAAAAAAACAAAGAAAGGAGATGCATGGCAGGAAATTAGCGATAAATTCGGTGAAAGTGCAGAAATGTGTAAAAAAAATCACAAGTCTCCTAGCTGGTTATAGAAGAGAAAGATCAAAAATTAAAAATCTCAAGGAACAGGAAAAGGTATGCTTTCTTGTAAAATATATAAAAGCGATGTAGTTTTCAATGTTTACTTTTATTTTATTCCTACATATTGATATTTATATGTTGTTTCTCTATAAAAGTAGTTTTTTCTTTGTAAATTTATAGGGACAGATGAAGTGTATGTGAGTAGATGGTATGCCTTTGAGTCCCTACAATTTTTGCAAGACAGGGATAAACCTCGGAAACGACTTAATACAGTAAGTTTTGTTTACAGCAAAACTCTCTATTACAAAAGGTAATATTAACAACGTAATTACATAGGAAACAGTTTGAAATAAGCTTATTCTATGCATAATTGTTCTGCCATGATAAAACTCCTTCTGTAGCCCAATATTCCGCTATTTCGTCCCTAATGGCATTTATATAAGCAGCAGATCTTTTCGGTATATTTCTAAAAGAAATCATGGAAGTCATTTCTGGTTCATTTCTCCAGGAACCTGGAATTACAATGCCATTTTCTTCGTAATCTAGCGATAAATTAGGCGTATAAACATTTGGCGAATGTTTTCTCAAGTAATTATGCAAATGTATAATAGCTAGTACAATTAATTGTGCTTTATCCGGTTTCAAGAGCATAGGCTTCCTTAATACTCTGAACACCGCACTTATTATACCAAAAGCGTTCTCGACCACTCTACGACCTCTGCTAAGTCAATAGTTAAATATTCTTTTCAAAGATCCTTTGGTCTCCCGAATAAGGTTTCATTAGATTTTCAACTAAGGCAAAAGCACTATCTGCAGCAAAATAGGAATTTTCATTTGACGTCCGGAAACTCTTTCGATGTAGGTAATCCTAAAGTATTTTGTACCATCATTTTGTGTAAAACGGTGTCTTTAAAAACTTCACCGTCGGAAATTCTCCCTTGACATCCCACGTCCATAAATAAAAAGTTGTGGTTTCTATCTACCAGACCTAATAGTACAATGCTAAATTCTGATTTATAGTTGAAGAAATCACTACCCGAATTAATCGGTGACTGTATCCACACGCTTGCCGTCAATTGCTCCAACACAGTGAGGCAGATTCCAAACGTCTTCAAATACCTTGCATACTTCCAGCCACGCCATTTCACTAGTTGGAAGCTGAAAATATAAAATAAAAGATGTTTTATCAATTTGATGTATAGTGCGATCAAGATACATATTTGAAACTCATTCTGTTTTTTATAACTGTAAATAGTTACTCCACTCTTACTTCTCTCCGTGCTTTTAATTTTGTTCTATAGCTTATTAAATCTGAACGAGCTTTAATTTCAGGAGATCTCCAGAGATACGTCTGGATCAAGTGAACAGCAAGAAGAAAGTGATGTGTCACCAAGTCAGGAACCTCCAAAGCGGAAGAGATTTAAAAAGCCTGAAGGAAATATGGCATTGATGTCGGATGCGATAGATATCCTAAAAGTGGAAGCAGATAGAATAGCTTCGGGGACAAATGATGAATAAAAGGCATTTGGTAATTATGTCATCAGTAAAATGATTTCTTATTCGACCGATACAAGAAAAGGGGTGGTACATGCCATCATAGATATTTTAATGAAAGCGGATAAGGGTTTTTATGAAAAACCCCATTCTTTAATTTTGCAACAGTGTCATCCAACTACTCCATTTCAGCCTTCATAATTCACTTATCGAAATTTTGAACACATTTATCAACATCCACTAGATAACCTCCATCGGCCCATCTCAATTCCACAAGAATCCGACATACAGAGCCAGTTGACGATGTTTTCACAAGCATCGCCACAGCCGCCCGCAGTTGTCATCAATGCGATAACTCCTCGCTTCATTCCAACCTATCTGACATTAACGATTATATTTGAAACTATACAAGTATGTTAATTTTTTACCATAACTTTCATTTTTGTAATAATAAAAATATGCATATGTTTTTTTATGTTTATGTTATTTATTATTTACAACCCCTTTCCAATCAGGGAGATTACTAAGAGGGCGGGGCCAGTTCCATCCACGGGCTGGTTAACACCCACACCCGTGGAGGGGGGCCGGATGGTGAAGGACGGGGATCACCGGGCCGGGC
>AYEL01080077.1:0-24990 GCA_000484575.1 Olivierus martensii
GGCCAACGCCACCTAGATATATCTAGGTGGCGTTGGCCGGGCCCAGCACCCCGAAAAAAATCCGGGACCAGACCCGGGACGCGAACCCGGGTCCTCCAGCCTGGTACGCAAACGCGTTACCACTCGGCCATCCGGCCGCCTAATATGCATATGTAAAAATTTTAGTTGATGTTTTCATTTATCCTGTTACCTTTACATTTTCTTTTAATTCTTGGATCAGCGCTGCACAAACTTCCGGAATAATTTTTTCAATAGATTGTTTTGATACTCGAAACAAATATTGCAGACTGGTAAATGAATCGCCAGCGGCTAAAAAACGTAGAGTTAAAGCAAATCTGAAAAAAAGAACAGTCACTAAAAGAAAAAAGTTGCTTCTACGATATACAATAATAAGGCAGCTACTAACCTATCTTGAGCTGTAATTGGCCTTTGAAAGTTCGTTTCCATTTTTGAAATTCTTGGTCCAATTTTCTGAAGCAAATTCTCGAAGTCCGTCGGAGTCATTCTTGTAAAATTTTTATACTTGCCGCTGACTTCTTGGAACTTTAAATCTCTCAGAAGCTCTGACCCGTGCCTATTGTTAAATAATTTTGTTCGCCACCATCTTCGAGTATTTCTTCTTTTTTTTTAAATTAGCCATTACTAGCAAACAACCACTGTACAATAATAAAGCTAACAACCGCTTTGTCCGAATCCATCCTATTCGTTGTGTATAAACACCGATAAGTACACTACGTGTTCGCCACTAGATCGCTCTTATTGCGGTTCTCTAGAGATGCGTGACGTGTTCGTAGTGTTGTTATTTCCGCGAACCTGTATCGCACCGTTACAATACAGGTGCGGATCGGCCAATCTGTACCCACCTTTAAACGTCGTCTCTGTTCTACCTGCCGACTCTCATTACCGGTCCTTACGCGCATCGCTCACCGCTCTTTAGGCCTGTCAACATCGTCCTCGGGCCTGCGGGTCGTGCGGGCCTCACACAATGAAAAACGAGCAGAACGCTGCTCTTTTCTTGTCACAACTTGTATTTTGCACACGACACGTAGGAGGATCGTAGCAGACGCTCGCTTCCATTGCCTTTGCAATGTTGCCAATGCAACGCCTTGCCTTCCTCATTTAATTACGATAAAAGAAAACTAGGCCGGATAGTACGGAGGCCGGATAGTCGCGAACCGGATACTCGGGAGTGTACTGTATTTAAAATATTTTATGTTTAAGTATAATTTTACTTTAACTGCTGTCATTTATCAATGTTAATTGTAAATTTAACGTTGTGTTCACAATGAATATAAAAACTTTTATACGCTGAAATGTTCATGTTTTTGTTAATATTCGTAATTATAAATAACAACTAACAGAATCAATTAAAGATATAAAAAGTAACAAACACAATCTAAACGACTGAGTGAATGATAGCTTTCAAAGTAAAATCTTTCCCTTTGTTGTGCATTTACTAACAATTAGTCATTCCACATTTCTCTCAATGAATACTCCGATACATTCGCTATCATATTCTCCAAAATAGAATATCTTATTTCTCCAATTCACTTATCAAAGCTTATATTTGTTATAAATAATCACCGCCATTTTCTTCGAATATTGAGTTTGCACAGTGCGTGTGAAATGCAATGTAACGAGTAATTTCATTGGTTGGAATGAGATTTTAAATTTTTTTTATTATTTATTTTAAAATAAATCAAACAATGCGTCAACGCATACACTGATTTGTAGTTCAACATAAACACATCATACATTTCATCCGAATACATGATAAAAGAAAAGATTTACATACAAGAAAATAATACATCCCACCATTATATCGTTACTGAAAATACTTAATACCCACCGAACTGATCTTTATCAAGTTAAAACAAATATTCAACAGTTCATACACTATAAAGAATCATGACATTCATTTTATCAAACGAATCATCCTTTATATAAATAAGATATAAATGATCAACAAATACAACAGAATTATAACTCCATTATCTCACCATAATTTGATCACAAATTCATAATGATACATTTTTCATCATGTCAATTAGACTACTATATAAGATTCAACTTGCTTAACATAATCTTTCAAAAATTTATCAAAATCATTATTATTTAAACTTAATATTTGAGTAGGGATAATATCTATTCTATTTACAATCCGATCAGGAAAAGACCGCCTGGTTATATTTAGTCGGCTATTTTGACAAAAAATCCATTTCATTTTTCTAAGATTTTTTGTTGGAGGTTCAATTACAATATTTATTTCATCCCTGTTATTATGAATATAATAATACAAGAATTTTAAGTCATAATATAAAATAGTTTTAGTAACTGATGTATTAATTATCTTTTGTCTATCTACTATATCTACATAGCTTATGTTAGAAAATAATAACTTTTTAACCTTTCGGAGTTCATTTTCTAAATTTATTATATATGTGATAGATGCGGAACCCCACACAATTGAGGCATAGTTAACTACAGACATCACAAAAGCATAGAATATTGCTCTCCTTACTTCAAATGAATTAATAAAGTACAAATTACGCTGTAAGATTCCGAATCTCATTTTGAGTTTTCTAATTAACGTAGTAACATGATCATTAAAAGAAAGCTTATTGTCAAATAGAATACCTAAATCCACAATTTGTTCTAAACGTGTAATTTTTATTTTACCTATAAATAAATCCTTTGGAATGGTTTTCCTATTTGAATAAAAAAACACAGTTTGTTTTCTCGGGATTCAATTGCAAACCATTTTGTCTCAACCAATCACACACATAATTTAAGTCTTTTTGGATAACTGAATGAATAGTATTAAAGATTTTCAAGTCATCGGCATAAGCCAAAATCTCAGATTCTGTCTGTTGAAGTATAGGGTCAATATAGATAGCAAACAATAATGCATTTAACGGGGAACCCTGTAACACACCCTTAGATAATTTTATTGGGTATGAAAATTCATTATCAAATTTTAAACTTGCATTACGACAAGATAAATAGTGCATATCCACTCTTTTATGCAACTATGACCATATATTGCGAAGATAGTCTGTCATAAAGTATTTTGTGATCCCATTAATCAAAAGCCGAAGCTAAGTCTAAATAAATAACATAAGTGTCTTTCATTTGTTCCATATTCGTCAACAAGATTTTCTTAGTCATTAATAAATTAGTTATACATGACCGCTTCGTGATCGCATAATGTTGTTTTATCGATAGTTTATCTTTTAATTGTAAAACAAATTTTTTCATAATCATTTTCTCAACAACTTTTAATAATGCAGACGAAATTGATATAGGCCGATATGAAGAAGACAATTTAGGATTCTTCTTTGGTTTTAACACTGATAATATATACGAAGTCAACCATTGATCAGGACAAAATTTTCGGATAAAACATCTATTTGTCATAAAAAGAATAACATCGACAACTTCAATTGGAAGATTTTGATAAAAGATTATCGGTATTTTATCAGGCCCAGGTTGCGTATTCTTAATGCTTTTCAAGCAATTCAGAAATTCTAATCTATTAAACATTTCGACTCTATCTCCATATGTCCTATCTGTAATGGAATCAGATAACACATTTTCATGATCCATAACGACAAAATCGTTACTGCCAATATCTCCAAATTTCCTCTTCAAATTATTATAAATGTCAATTTTAACCTCATTAGTTAGAAAATCTTTCGAATGTCTAATTCTTTTTCTCGTAAAATTCGGTAGGGTTCTCCAGAGGAATTTATTCGAATTTAATTTAAACCTGGGTAATTTATTTAAAAAGTTTCGTTTTGCACATTTTAACTGATTAACTACTAATCTATCATATTTTCTAAAACTTTCAAGATCATCCTTTATATGATATTTACTCCAACGATTATAAAATTTTTTACGTAGATTTTTTAGTCTACGTAAAAAATTGACGTTGTGTATACGCGAATTCTAAGCATCATGGGAAAATGATGACGTTTCCTGAGAGAGAATGACTGGAGCATCACTTAAAACATAATCTCTCTACTGTCTCTGTCGAAAGATTATCTCTCCGTAGAGACGATTTTTCGTCTCTGCGGAGAGCCGAGAGACTGACAAGGAGAGGGCGCGGTCTGGGAAATGAACTTTGGAATCAAACTTTGATGGTGGTAGTTTACCCTTCATGTGTTAATATGATAAAATATTAGTGCGTGCACTATTCAGCCAATTCCGAAAAAAATGGATTCAAAGTTTTCATAGCTGTTATATGATATAAAAAATGTGCGAGCACATCAGAACGCCGAGTAGACGAGTCGGTAACGCGCTGTCCGTCGGTGCTGACTTTCTGCATGGGCCGCGGATTCGATGCGCGGTCTGCGATTATTTTTCCGTTACAATTATTATTTTATACATTTTATTTAAAAAATATTTACATAAAGAAATATTTTATCTCATAATTTATCATTAAATTGTTATTCGAGAGATCTTTAAACCATAAGTTTTTAAAATTTTTAATCTGTGTTTTTAATTATCTACAACATTTCACATATTCGTGCATATTTTTACTGCTACCTATTTGGTGCATTTGCGTGGTATTTTCCATTAACAAGTAAACGTTATGTAGGTTATAGAGTATAAAATTGTTTTCAAGCAAACTACCCTCGACCCTACCCCGAAACACACTCCACCCTTTGCAAAAGCCAGGAATAAACTTACAGTGATACAAGAAAACACACTTTTTGATGACTTTATGAGTTTCACATGCTAGCGTCAGGGTGTAAAAAAATAAGTCATCGGCAACTGGCACGTTTGCATCAATCTAACCAGTAAAAATATGCACGTATATGTGAAATGTTGTAGATAATTAAAAACAGACTAAAAATTTTTCCGGGAAAAAACTTAAGGTTTAAAGACCTCTCGAATAACAAATTAATGATAAATTATGAGATAAAATATTTCTTTATGTAAATATTTTTTAAATAAAATGTATAAAATAATAATTGTAACGAAAAAAAAAAATAATCGCAGACCGCGCATCGAATCCGCGGCCCACGCAGAAAGTCAGCACCGATGGACAGCGCACTACCAACTCGGCTAATCGGAGTTCTGAGGTATTCGCACATTTTTTAATTATATATAACAGCTATGAAAACTTTGAATCCATTTTTTTTTGAATTGGCTGAATAGTGCGCACTAATATTTTATCATATTAACACATGAAGGGTAAACTACCACCACACAAAGTTTGATTCCAAAGTTCATTTCCCAGACCGCGCTCTCTCCTTGTGAGACCAGTAGAGACCCCCTGTTCCGCCAAATTTCTTGGCAGTCAGCGAGGGTAGCAGCTTAACGGGGGCGTCTTATCGGGGTTTCACTGTAATATATTTTTGACACGTATTTATCATTTGGAGTGAAAAAGTAATTTTTTAAGTCATAGTCATTAAAGCCGTTTTTATAAATCAAAGGACCAATTTAAAAAAGAAAATTTTCACTGATTGTGAGAAAGTACAAGTGATTATGCAAATCTATCTCATATCTAAATTCAAGAATATTGAAACTCATTTATAAGTAATCTAAAATAGCAATTCTTAGGATGTCATTTATCATAAAAATATTGATGAGTATAAACTTAATATTTCTCTTCCGTAATCCAATCGTCTAATAAAGTTTAGCTCTCCAGAGTCTCTCATCATAAGATGTTCTTTAAAATAAAATTTACTTTAATTGATATATTGATATATTAATTGATATATTGATATTGATATATATTTATATAGAAAAAATATTGAACTGTTGCATAAATTTAAATGATTCTGTAAATTTTTAATTAAAGGAATGATTTGATTTTTTCACTGATAATTAAATAGTTTTAATTCGAAATATTTGTTTGATTATCACTTGACTTTTATATAATTTTAACTTAATGGTAAATCATTTGAAATATTTTTACTTAATTAAAAAGAATATAATCTTTTATTAACAACTGAACATGGTGCAGAATTTTCAACAACAATGTCAATATGTTGAATTCTTTATAGTTTATTTAAATACATATAGTCCGATTATTCTCACTTAAGCCGAAGGGCTTATTATAATTTACAATTTGTTATTTATTTCGGTGTTTTTGAAGTTTAATATAATTTGAGAAGTTTAAAAGCTTTTGCTTTTATTAATTTTTCATGAAAAATTCAATTGAAATCTTTTATTTAACGTACGATATTGTTGTTGAAATTCTGCATCATGTTCAGTTGTTAATAAAATATTATATTTTTTTTATTAATTAAAAATATTTCAAATGATTTACCATTAAGTTAAAATTATATAAAAGTCAAGTGATAATCAAACAAATATTTCGAATTAAAACTATTTAATTATTAGTGAAAAAATCAAGTCATTCTTTTAATTAAAACTTTACAAAATTATTTAAATTTATGCAATAAATCAATATTTTTTCTTTTTATGTATAAAAATCGATCAACTAAAGTAAATTTTATTTTTAAAGAATATCTTAAGATGAAAGACTCTGGAGAGCTAAACTTTATTAGACGATTAAATTACAAAAAAGAAATTTAAGTTAATATAAACATACATCAATATTTTTATGATAAATGACATCTTAAGAATTATTATTTTATATTACTTTTAAATGAGTTTCAATATTCTTGAATTTTGAGATCTAAGGTAGTCTTGCATAATCACTTGTACTTGATCACAATCAGTGAAAATTTTCTTTTTTAAATTGATCCTTTGATTTGGTTTATATAGATGGCTTTAATAATTATGACTTAAAAATTGATTTTTTATTCCAAAATGACAAATATGTTCCAAAAATATATCAGTTACTTAAATAACATGAATTAACATCTTTTAATGCTTGATAAATTATTTAAATAATGATATAGTTTATGTTTACAAAAATAAACGAAAAAAATGACTTTAAAAATGTTCTCGAGAGAATTCATTAAAATACAATAATCCCGTCATCAATTGCAGAATTCACGTGTACAAAGTTACATAAATGTGCACAATTCGCATCCATCATTTCACATTTATCGCGGATCTGGGATTTGTGTACTGTATATTCATTTTTTGATAGCAGCCACTAAGTGATTTCGTAAACGTTTCTTTATTTATTATTACTTTTCACTGCAAATTAACAATCTTATAGAGAATGGTGAGAATTTTCGCACCGAGAGGGAAAGGAGGGAGTGGAAAAGAAAGGATCAATGTTGGTGTTAGTTTTGATTTTGGATCTGAATGAGATTGTGTTTTTTAAGTCGTTTAGATTATGATTTCCAGGAGAATACACTTGCAATTTCTGCACATACATTATATACCTACAATAGGAATGGAATCAATCAGTCCCGCATTTCTATACCCCGAATACGTATTAATGTTATTTCATGTTCGTTTGTGTTTCGTGTGTGTTTTTCTTTAATATAATCTTGCATTAATTTTGTTTTTATAGATTATTCTTTCGTCATCAACTGCTATAAACGTTCGAAAAACATAGTTGACGGGAAAGGGATAGAAACATGCTATCGCTAGAAAAAAACTCGATGTGATGATAATATTATGATGCGTCGAGAGTGCTGCGTCGACGGCCAGATTAATGAATGTTAATAAGCCGATTATAAGGACCATTAACAAGTGAAGAACCAATTAAAGAGCTAGTGTTACTAGTGGAACTACTACTACTAGTGATAAAGTTACTTATATGCCCCATGATCCGATTATGGAAAAGGAACTTAATATTTGGATCGAGGACTAAAGACAAAAAAAAGAATTCCTTTAAGTAGTTCAGTGATACCTGAAAAAGCACTGAGAATATACGAAAAACTGGGAAAAAGTTCTGGCCAGTCTAAATTTAAAGCTAGTAAAGGATGCTCTGCATGATTCTTCCATTGTCACAACCTTCATAATGTAAAGATAGAGAAACAGCCTCAAATAATGACCATAATACTGCAAAGACTTATCCAGGACAATTAAAAAAATAATTGAAGATGAAGGATATCTGCCGGAACAGGTATTCATTTTCAGGCATACTGCATGGACAGTGGACTGACTGAATAATTGCTTCGTTCCTGATGTTGAGCGGCATCTATCCAAGAAAATCTTGGCCTTCAAAGTGAGGTTGATCTTGAATAACATATATTAGTTAATTAAATAATTTAAAACTCTTTTAATAAATAATTATTTATTAAAAGAGATTTAAATTATTTAATTAACTAATATATGTTATTCAAGATCAACCTCACTTTGAAGGCCAAGATTTTCTTGGATAATAAATTATTTAAATAATGCATGTGTTATTTAAATAACACAATAATATTAATACATGTTATATATATATATTAAACATGTTCTTTTGAAATTTTAATACATTATTTAAAATTTTTATCTTAAAAAAATACAGTATTTAAATAACGCTAAAGTTTAAAAGTATTGATATTACCAAATACCAAAGTTTAAAAATATTTAAGATTTTAATGACATGATGCAGAAATTATTGTTTATTCATATACATATACTGTATATGAATTATGTTATTTATATAATTAATTATATATCATTATTTATATAGCAGTTACAATTTAAATGCATTGATTTATTTTCTTTCCTTATGTGATTTTTTTCGTTTTTACAGCATATTAAAATTTATAATTATTTACTAACCATATCCTGTATTTGTATAAATTAAAGCTTTGATTTATTCTCTATTTAAAATTATAATAAATAATTTAATACTGAATAAATTGAAAATAAATTATTATATAATAAGGTTTTATTACTTTAATATATCGATTTATTGTAATTAAAAAGATGCTTATAAACTTGTGATTTATGCAGCCCTAAGACTGTATGTATGCAGTGGCAGATCCAGAAAAAAATGACAGAAGTGGCACTAGAATATGATATAAATGATTACCGTATTGTATATTGTATTATTATAATTTAAACGATTGGTATATATTCTCCAAAAACGCAGGGAACATGTCCGTGATGCCCCTTCCCGAATCTGCGTATGTATGCATTATGCAGAAATCCTGAAATAAAACAAATTTCTTCAGCACTGTTTCTTATGATTCGTATTGTATTGATTATTTAATTTCAAACTTTTTCGAATCATTTATTGTTGTAACTGTACAGAGATTCTTCTCATTATGATTGTTTTCTTTTTACAATCTACTGTGAAGCATTTCATTAAAAATAAATTGATGGGACTTTTTTAATTTATTCTTTATAAACTACGCAAACAAATTTTAATTAAATAGTCCACGGATTATATTTGCGGCTGTAAATATAAGAAATAATTACAGTATTTAATAGCAGACATTCTTCTCTCATTTTAAAATAATAAAAATTAATTGCTTAAAAATAAATAATATTTTCTATATGTCTACGAATTTATTTATTTTTAAACAAACATCATCCTCGGCGGCTCTTTGAAGATCACATATTTCCCATTAAAGAATATCACCTCGAGATGATGTTATCTTAAAGATAAAAATACTGTAAATATCTTGAACTCAGTTAAATTAAAATTGAGTAGTTTTTCTGTATATCTAAAACAAAAAATATTCATCTAAGTGCTTTTCTAATATTTTAGATTTTAAGTAGGCGATGTGGATGCCAGAAAGCGCTTAATCGGTTTAAATAAGTTATATAAATAATTTAGAATAAGTTAATGGAAAAAATATTTTCCAAATTACAGATAGTGCAATAATGTATATACCGTTCGAGTTTTAAATTTATTTAATTGGCACTTCTCGACTTTGTAAGATAATACAAAGTTTATAGTATTGCTTTCTTTGTTACCATAATGTGTCAGTAATAAAATTTTTATTGCTGATTTAATATTTAGTTTAGACTTGAAATCTGATACCAAAAGAAATTTCAATTTCTTTAAAAATTTCCTTAAAAATAATAAAATTTAACTTTTCATTATATATAAAAATAACTGAATTGTTTGTATGAAAGTATCTGTAGGTGTGTATAAGAAAATAGGATAATATTTTAAAAATGAAATTAAATTATAGCAATAAAAATAAAATTAATATGCAAAACTGGCAAATATTTTATTACATTTCTATTGTAAGAAAAGAAATTAATAAAACCAAATCTTGTTAATGTTAAAATTACAAATATGAACAATTATTATATATCTCTTAATATTTGAAAATAAGTTTAAAGCTAGATTTGGTGCTTTTTAGAAATTAAAGTTTCTAAATATACCAATATCTATAAAGTGTTTATTTGAATTAATTTTTATAATTCTTATCTGGAAATAAATTTCAGAAAACTAATAATGATTACCAATAAATATTTTATTGTTCTGCTTCTTTTCATTTTAATAAAGTTTTGCCATGAAGAGGGATTTACAGGTGTTCTGGTATTTTATATTTATTAACAATAGATATTTTTTAAATTTTTATAAATACTAGTTAGCCAGTTTATATAAAAGAACTGAAAATTTATTTTGTGATAATACCCTTTATGCCATCTACTGTTTTAAAGATATTTTAATTCATTTGCCAATATCTCTTTTAAAGAAAGACTATCTTCAAACTGATGCTTTTGGATAAGAGGGTTGAATCATTAAGAACTCATGCAATCTCTCAAACTAATATCCTATCTTTATCTTAATTATATACATTCCATATTCATCTTCGGAATAATTATCTGATACGCACTTAAATCCTTGGATACTGATCTTTCTTCAGTCAAACCCCGATAAGACGCCCCCCATTATGCCGCCACTCTCTCTGACCTCCAAGAAATTAGGCGGAATGGATCTTCCCTATGTTAATGAAATAGGCAAACCCCGATAAGATGCCATCCGCCATCCGCCACTAGAAACTAATGCGCTTGCACCCTCCTTCAACTATAACGCTACCACATGGTGATTTTGTGTTGTGCTAGTGAACTACATTCTACTCGGCGTTCTTCGTCTTCCAACTGTGCAGTTTACTTTGCAAATTTGGTCTCTACCTTGGTGTTTCTATGCAACGCTAGTGAACTTTAATTAATTCCTGTGATCACGCTTGTGACCTGGTGATTGTGCTGTGCTTATAAACTCCCTTTATACTCCTCAGTGTTCTCTGTCCACTCACTGTGCTGCATACGTTTGTAGTAATTACCTTTTTTGGGTTTATGCAACGCTACTGAACTCCTTGTGACTTTATTTTTATCTACAATCACTAGTTTCTCCCTAATGATGCTCTTCTCCGTATTTCAACTGTGTTGTGACCTTGTGCTGGGATTTTGGTATTCACTCGTCGGACGATTAAATGTTCTCGCCTGACTGAGTTCACTCCTAAAATTGTACTGCTGTGAAACCTTCCCGACTACCTATTTCAACTACTGTACTTCTCTACAAGCTGGTGCTGCTGTTTTTCAACTTCTCTATGTGGAATCTTTAAAACCTACAGCCTTATGTTTTGTTCTGTGTTCATCTGGAGAATATTTCAACTGTATTAGATTTTCAGTGTTCTGCCATAATATACACACTGTTCGCAGATTCTACACATCTTCACACCTAGTGACTACAATTAATCTTCAGTGTATTTTGTGTTTTTTTTTTTTTTATATTGTTGCGAGTGCTCTTGGAACTCGGGTGTGGTTGCTGCATCCTCTCATTTCCTCTAGTCGCCTGCCACACTTCTTTTGACAGGACTTTTATACCATCCTAATCTTTCTCTTCCGTTTTCACTTCCCTTCATTCTTAAAAGGGTATACGGAGTATGCCCTACTAATCCTTTCCATCAAACAAACAAACAAACGTCTAAACAAATATTCCTTTTGATATTATATTTGTCCTCGTTAATCCGCCAGGGACATGTAAAGTGACTTATATTCCGAAGTTCATCAGAATACAATATTATTCTGATGAACTTCGTATATACAATACTAAAACACAATACAATATTATAACAAATATACAATATTACAACATATTAATACAATATACAATATATATATATTGTATACAATATTAAAAGCTCTCTGGATTCATTTGTAACCATTGGGTGGGAGAGATGGATTAATTAACGGTTAATCATATGTCTCTTTAAGCTTGTTCACACCTAGGTTGTAGAAAATTTAAGATAGTTAAGAACCAGATCGTTTTCATCGTTTATTGCGTACCGAGCAAATAAGTATACCGTGTAGTAAGCTGTGTACATTGTGTTTTACAGAGAACTCAAAGTAGAGGATCAGAACCGCAAATGGATATGTTTTCTATATAGTACTGTACATGTATGGTTCCTATATTGTACTGTAAGGTATACTATTTTTTAGAAATGTTAAATTTGGATGCTTAATATAAAAGTACTGTATTTTATTATTTTAATAAATTCGGAGTTCATTTCATTTCTATACTACACGTGTTTTCGATAAACCGCCAAACCCGATTAGCCGCCAAAATCGTCACCGAACGGATGATGGCGTCTTATCGGGGTTTTACTGTATCATAAAAAACATAAGTTTGAAAACATCGTAAAAAAAGCATAACAATGAATACTTATGTGTTATACTTTCACTGACTGCTCTTAGAATTGAAATATGTAATAATCTCTTGTAAGTGAGGTCAGTGGCAGATTTCTGCACAGGCGCATGAGGTGCTCGCCTGAGGCCTCATAAATCAAGTGCGCCTCAAAATTCTGCTCTCAAAGTATATTTAATTATTATTTTTTCATAATAAAAATAATTAATAATTTGGCAATATTCGCTAAATTAAATTGACAAATGAATAACGCCAGCTATGACATGTTTTGCTGGAGGCAACCAGCAAAACATCGGTCATATTTCGAACCGAAGAGAGGGAGTTAAGGCGGATTCCCACTTGAGCTGAGCTGCCGCGGGCTGATGAGTTGCAAACGCCGATATGTTCAGTATTCGTTCCCATTCAATGATTCAATTAAGCGTTTGCGGTAAACACGACAACATCAGCCAATAATCGGTAAAGACGGATTCCCACTTGGGATGAAGTCTGCAGCAAACGCAGAAAGGAGCTCGTTTCCATAGCAATGGAACTTGACCTTGCAGCCATTTCTTAGAAACGTAGACGTTGCTAGCTCCCAACGTCTGCGCTTCTATACAGCGACTAGTTGCAAATACTAGCCAATCAGAGAAGTGCTTAGTATTAAACGAATTATACAATGGCAGTGATTGGTAGTTGACGTATTCCTATTCTTACCGACTATTGGCTGATGTCGTCAATTGTTTACCGCAAACGCTTAATTGAATCATTGAATGGGAACGAATACCGGGCATATCGGCGTTTGTGACATCAGCCCACGGTGGCGCAGCGCAAGTGGGAATCCGCCTTAAGAATAGAAAAATGTCAACCACCAATCACCGCCATTGTATAATTCATTTAGTACTAAGCACTTCTCTGAATGGCTAGTCTCTGCAGCTAGTCGCTGTATACAAGCGCAGACGTTGGGAGCTAGCAAGGTCTACGTTTCTAACAAGTGGCCGCAAGTTCAAGTTCCATTGCTATGGAAACGAGCTCTTTTCTGTGTTTGTTGCAGACTACACCCCAAGTGGGAATCCGCCTTTAGTATTACTGTCCGATCAGCTTAGCCGCGACCATCGACACAAATACGCGTGCGTTAACTGAACGAATCCAGTGACAAAATAGGGACTGTGTTTGTTGCAGACTACACCCCAAGTGGGAATCCGTCTTTAGTATTACTGTCCGATCAGCTTACCCGCGACCATCGACACAAATACGCGTGCGTTAACTGAACGAATCCAGTGACAAAATAGGGATGACAGCTTCCACATGAATGTTTCAAATGCAAGATAACTTAAATTGAATGGAAGTTGATTGCAATGTCGAGTGCTAAATGATTAGTTTCGACGTTGGAAATAGTATATTTAACAGAACTTGATAAATGATTAGTTTCGATGTTGGAAATAGTATATTTAACAGAACTTCTAAATGATTAGTTTCGACGTTGGAAATAATATATTTAACAGAACTTAATAATATAATAATTCAATAATCCACCCGTCATTATACCGACTACGACTCTCTCTTTTGCGTTTGGATTCATCCATCTTAGCTAGGCGCGGCTTTCGTAGACGGACAATACAAGTAAACTATCGATACTTTTGATTCGATATCAAGTATTTTTGGCATCGATACTTTTTTCCGATACTTACTCGGTATCGAATACAAAAGTACTTGTATCGAATCGTCATCTATCTACTGTTTCCTGCCCTTTTAACACTATTTAATAACCTTGAACTGAGTAATTTTTAGTATGTTATGTTATTATTTTTTAAATTGCTACTTTTGGGCTACTAAATTACAAACTAGCACACACTGATTAATAATAATTTTTAATCACTGTGTGCTAGTTTTTCTTACAAGTACTTATACAATTGTTCTATGAATACTTGTAAGAAGCATTACTGACGAATGGTACGAAGTTATGGTTCCTCCAAGATCCAACGTTTTGATTTATATTTTTCTAAAATATTTAGCATTGGCATCGTGTAAGCCCGCGTTTCCCGAACTTTTTCTATGACAGAACATTTCGCAAATCCTGAAATTCGTATGGAACAGTTTGATTATTTTATAGTATAGATAGATATTAATAAGCAAATAAATAAATTAAGCAAAACAAACATTTTTTATCAAATTGTAATTATGTAAAATAAACTAGCAACTCCAGGTTTAACTTGACATAATATTTTAATTAAATCATATGAGACATTAATTTTCATAATTTTTTACGGAACACACAGATCTTCTGCGGAACATAGTTTGGGAAATGCTGGTGTATGCAATGCTTTAAAGATATTAAATATTGTTGAAACACATCGAATTTGTTTAAGCACCATAAAAGACATAGAATTAGTATTGAATGAGAATATAGATCTTCTGCGGAACATAGTTTGGGAAATGCTGGTGTAAGCAATGCTTTGAAGATATTAAATATTGTGGAAACACATCGAATTTGTTTAAGCACCATAAAAGACATAGAATTAGTATTGAATGAGAACTTTACCTTCTAGAGAACAAGGAAGCAGCAAATTAGACACATAAAAACATTTTTTAAATAGATTATTAGATTTTAATTTAGCCTATATTGCATTGGCAAGATTCTGATTTTCACGGAATCCGATATTTTTGCATAATATTTTTAGTCATATTACTAGTAGTAAATCGATATATAAATCAATAGCGAAAAAAGGAACCGATAGCTATATGAAAAAGTATTTGTCACAACGAAGTATCTATACCTGTGCGCAACGCCATCTTGAATGGGACAATGTCTTGCGCGACACTTTCAAGATGTAAAATTACACGAATTCTGTTATAGAAGAGCGATTTTCGTTTTATGAATTCGTGTTATAGAAGAGCTCGTTATACGGGAGTTTACTGTAATACATCATGAAGGTGTCGCACAAGAATTATATTTAAACTCCTTGGCAAGAACATTTTCAAGATTAAATATACATCTTGATGCATATACCTTAATATATAATATATAAAACCATAAACTGCATAAGTAACTTATGGATTTCAGCATAAAATCATAACCCACATAATCGCAGGAATCATTTCCGGCGTATTTTTGGCTATGGTTTTACACCTTGTTTTAAAAAACAAGGTGTAAAACCATAGCAGATTTATAATAGTCATTACATATCACGTGACGTTTAACCTCTCGTTCAATATGGCAGCGATACATGGTTCTTTTACCAATTCTGAGGTAAATTTTTCGAAATATCTTCCAATCGGTGCCGCTTTCGTCCATTATTCTATTATAATTTTTGACCAGTTTGATGACATCTATCGAATGGTATCATTTGGTAATTCCGTGAAAAGCAGAATCTAGCCATTGCATTAATTAAAATGTAATTTTCCCAGAACTATTGATGCATTAAAACCTACCATCCAGGAACCAAATTTTGCTTCTTGAAATGTAACATTATTAGAACATTCACCCGAACAATTTGATTTGCTTAATACCCTAACGCCGGTTGCACGAGTCTTATTCTGCTGATTAAAACAGGCTTTAATCTGCAGATTTAGCTTGTTGCGTTGCACGATGTCAAATCTCTATAAATAGATTATTAGATTTTAATTTAGCCTATATTGCATTGGCAAGATTCTGCTTTTCACGGAATCCGATATTTTTGCATAATATTTTTAGTCATATTACTAGTAGTAAATCGATATATAAATCAATAGCGAAAAAAGGAACCGATAGCTATATGAAAAAGTATTTGTCACAACGAAGTATCTATACCTGTGCGCAACGCCATCTTGAATGGGACAATGTCTTGCGCGACACTTTCAAGATGTAAAATTACACGAATTCGTGTTATAGAAGAGCGATTTCGTTTTATGAATTCGTGTTATAGAAGAGCTCGTTATACGGGAGTTTACTGTAATACATCATGAAGGTGTCGCACAAGAATTATATTCAAACTCCTTGGCAAGAACATTTTCAAGATTAAATATACATCTTGATGCATATACCTTAATATATAATATATAAAACCATAAACTGCATAAGTAACTTATGGATTTCAGCATTTATATTAATATTTAAGAATAATATATTTCAATATTAAGAATTCGAAGAATAGGATGAGCATATTTCTTATTTAGAGCCCTATTTTCAACGAATTCAACAAACTGTTCCAAAACGAGGTAAAACGTCGACTTTTATCGTTGCAAGTGCTTTAAGCAAAACGTTGAGTTTAGGAACGTAGCCTATTAGTAATCTGAGTATAACCTTCAAATTAGTACACAAGATTGTCGTTTAGAGGCAGCACTTGAATATTGTATTTAGGAATACGATACTGTACCGTAATGTGTATTTATTGGTTTTAATAGAATTTTGACATATGCTATATAGTGCAATGCTAGGTTTTATGTATTTTGGTTTTGATGCTTTTAATCATTTAGGCAAAAAAAAGTCCGATGTATTTAACACGGTACGATTTAAAAATAAAGATTATGTGATAAAAAAAATTTTTATAGGCTGGTCATCAATATTTTATTTGATAGGTAAATACAGTACTGTATATTTGCACGTGATTTATTTAAAATTTGATTTTTTCCACCTAATTATTTTCATTACTTTTCAGAAGATGGAAATTTAATTCATTTTGGATTTAATTTAGAGAAGACTGATCCAATTTTATGTGCAATAGAATCTGATATCAAAAATGTGGTTTGTCAATGGAAAAATACATTTCTGATTACAACAGATGGAAAATTAATGTACTGGAATGAAGTTGATTGTTCATCGTTACCAAATACATTAAATGATCAGACAGAAAAAATATTTGTAACGGATGTAGCTGCTGGAGAATTATATTCAGTAGCTCTTACAAATGGTAAGTTATTTATAATATGAATTAACATATTTCAATAGTTTCGATCATAGAACTATATCCGATAATTTAAAAAATATTTACAGTATTTTATATAAAATATGATAGATTCCTTGGATAGATCACATGGATCTACGTTTTAAAATAAATTGATAAAAAAGCATTAACAAAAAAAAATCAATTAAACACTTTAAATTCAAGAATTTAAGTTATTCAAAAAGAAAGATTATTCAAGAAAGTATTTAATTATGTGAATCAAATAATTTTGAATTAGATTTTATGATTTATTGAAATTAGAAAGTTATCAATTGTTTAAGCTATATTTATATCAGCTAGATATTGGTCAATAAATAGAAATGCATTATAAATACAGTCTGTTATAATAGACCCAACATAGCCAAATTGTGGCTTGGAAGCTACATGCAAACTTTTTGGTACCTTCAGTGTGACTCCATACCATGAGTCCATAGTTAATATGGGGCAAAGACCTACTTAATTTTAAAAAATATTATATTTGTAATTTGTTTGTTTATTGTAAAAATAGTATGCACCTATACAAAATAAATGCATATAAAATATATAATAAACAATTTTTGAAACCACTATTAAGATTACTTGAAAAAACTGATGTCTCTCTCATTGATCCAAAAAGAAACTGATTGCAGATCTCAACTATTTGAGATTCTCCTATATGTTTTGTAGTGACATGAAGCTTGGCCACCCCTGTAACAGACCAATGCCTATTGTAAATACAGCTTAAAGAAGACTATTGGAAAATTGAAAACAAAGTTGCCTGAGAAATTAGTCACTTGACTGACTTTTAAAATGAAATGTAATTTCTTTCATTATATTAGCTCTTGTTTAAAACACTTATGAGTGGTCTTCAATTACAAAAGCAGCAAATATTTTGGGTGTGCTAAAATATCATTAATATCATGTATTTACATTTTTATTTTAATTATTAGATTTAACTAGTGATTTTATTCTCCCTACATTCCAGATTAATAAATGATTTTTGTAATATTTTTGGAGGAAGCTATAGCTTTTTTATCTTTTATGATTATGATCTGCCCATGTAATATTATTATGTATTTATTCCTAGTAATTAGAGTAATTCAGAATTGTAATTTTTATCCAAAAACTTTTTTATTATAAAATATACTCATATTACTAAGTGTTTATTAATAATTTTTCCTTTTTAATTATCATAAACAATACTTGAACATTCAAAATAAACTTTTATTATTTTAAAATAAATTGACCAAAATAAAATAAAAATTTCAAAAATGATTTTTTGAGATTTATTTTCAATAATATAACTAAAGACTATAACTTTATACTCATTTATATATAAAGTTATCCTATATTATAATTAATATAAAAATATTGAAAAATTAGTTATGTTTTAAATAATAAAGATATTCAAAAATTACTAATTTAAATTATTAATAATAAAATTCAGTAAAACATGCCTTAATATCAATTAACAAATAAGGATAAAATAATATGAACACTAGTAATATTTAATGCACATGTACAGTCTATGACAGAAAGGTTTTGACATCAGTGGGAAAGGTTCAGTTTTCGTACAATACACAAAAACTGATTGAGTCATTACTGCAGTTGTTGATTGTTGTAGTCTATTAATATCAATTAACAAATAAGGATAAAATAATATGAACACTAGTAATATTTAATGCACATGTACAGTCTATGACAGAAAGGTTTTGACATCAGCGGGAAAGGTTCAGTTTTCGTACAATATACAAAAACTGATTGAGTCATTACTGCAGTTGTTGATTGTTGTAGTCTACAATGTGGGTTGCAATCATTCCATCGGTTGATTAGCAATGGGGGAGTGGAAGGAATATTGCATATTTAAGTGTTTACATGCAAAAAAATGATTTCATTTATTCTGTTTTGCTCTTAACTTTTATTTATATATTAAGTAGTGTAAAAAATATTAACGAAATAAATTAGGATCGTAACTTTACTGGCAATAACTGAATTATTAAGTAATAATATGCGTTACATGCCGAAGTGTCGTTTAATATCGTATTTAAAGGAATGAACTAGGTTGTTCAAGTTGAGTACGAATTATTTCAAAATGCCACCTACTATGTCTAAGAGTTCTAGGTTGCTAATTAATATATTTTTTAGTATTATTTGTTTATATTAATATTTAAGAATAATATATTTCAATATTAAGAATTCGAAGAATAGCAAATTATAAAAAAAAATTGTTTTTCAACTCCACCAAAGCTCTAGGCTTTGCCATTAAATAATATGTTATGTATTATACAGCTTCATATTTTTATTATATGCATATCTGAAAATACTTAAAATAAATGAACTTGAGTGTTTAACGTTTATTTATCATCTTACAATTAAAAACAAATTTTATATGAAAAAATCATATCGAAATAAGATTTTTAAACTTAGAAGTGAAAATTTCTATATTCACAGAACAAAAAACAAAACATTATACAATTATATAAACTATATTGACATTAATTTCAATACTGAGTTTTTATAATTTGTAAAGAGCATATATTTCCCGTCCCCTATTTTTACTGCGGTAAGAATGGTCTATTTCATTAAAAGCTGCTGTGCGGAGATTTTCCAGACTTTACAATTGAAACTACTTCCTCTAATGCAGCCCCTACGGTAGATGTCAAAACCTTTCTGTCATAGACTGTACATATCAGAAACAGCACTATTGCAGGATTACAGGATACATGTGATAGTACTCTTTCTTTTTGTTTATGACTTCTTAATTATCAGTGTAAATGAGAATAAATTCAGATTAAATATCAGAATGTATATATCTGATATTTAATCTGATCAGAGCTTTCATTCATATTTATCATTCCATTCCATGCCACTCGTTAGAAAATGTTTATTTCTAATTTTTGTAAATTTTATTATATTGTAGATACACAAATAATGCATATTCATGTAACATTAAAAAATTGTGATTATATATTACAACTATTATATGATCTTCATATAACCTATGTGGCTCATATAAAATGGAACATGTTCTCTGCATTATTTGAGATCAACTGTACTTAACTTTAAACTATTAGAACTCTGATATGAATAAATATTATATTATTTTAAATTTAAATGCAAGAATTATATTATTTAGATATACTGTGATGTGAAATAAATATGAGAAAAATTATTATAAAGCTCATAACTTTGTTTTATTTTTTCTGCTTATTTTTGTGTTTAATACAAATTCAGATTTGATTTGTTCTTTTGCAAGGTCTTTTTACTCAATGATTTTTACTATATATAGATATTACATTTTATATATTAAGTAATTCTAGTGAAAAGCAGTGTTTAAAAATTGGCTAATGTAATATTTATACTATATGACTTATGTAGCAGAATATATATATATATAAAGGACAAAAGTAAAATTTCTTATTTTTATACTTTATTTTTAATAGATGGAGCATTATTTTCTATATTTAACAATCAGCTAGAAAAACTTCCATTTAATTCTGTTGTAAATTCTATTTGTTGTGGAAAAGAACATGTTCTTTGTCTTACTGCAGATGGGAAAGTATATAGCTTTGGATTAGGAAGGTAAATATTTCATTTTTTTATTACTAATAAACTATTTTATGAAAAACAAAATTTTTATATATCATATATTTAATCAAAAGCACTTTTAAACTCATGTTCATATTAATGGAATAATTCAAAATTAAAAAATTATACAAATCATTAACATTCTAAATTTTATATATGGATATAATTGTATGGAAGTGTTTTAATTTGTAATTTTAATTCACACTTTTGATTAAAGCATTTTTCTAACATTTAATACTTTAAGAAGAACCTTTTTATTTTTTTGTTTCAAAAAGAAATAGGTCACTTTGATTTTTTTTTGGCCATTTGTCTATTATTATTAATTTTATGGTTTATAAATTTATAGTTAAATATAAACTAAATTTACAATATACAGGTGCTCAAAATATATGTAATGCTTACATTCTTAGAATCATTATGTAAATTGAATTTATATAAATTATTATATCATTATTATGATAAATTAAAAGATATTTTATGTTATATATGTAATTTGTTACAGGATGTTACAAAACTAATTTCTATATTTTACACTAAAATGAGAATAATGCATAAATAAATAGTACTTACATTCAAAAAGCAATTAGATACAAAAAATATAATTGATTTATGATTATAATACAGTGAAATCTGTTAAAGTGACCACCCTTTGGGACTGACCTGACTGGTCACTTTTCACAGGTGGTCACTATACAGAACAGTGACCCTCCCCGTTCCCCCAAAAGAAAACAACAGATTATTCCAAACTGCAAATTTATCGTATTACTTCAAATATAAGTCGCACTTTTTATTCGGATTTTTAAGATGTAAAATTTGGGTGCGGTTTAAATTCAAAGCGAATATTTTAACATCTTTTCTCCCAAGCTCCCACCAACATTCGGGCTTTTGCTTTATGCTGTATGTATGCGCATAGTATTATGTTCGTTGATTACAATTTATTTTGTAGCTTATTATGTATATTAGTACCTACCTATTTAAGTAAATAAAAATGTTTCTTATTTTTCAATACCTATTATAATTCGTTTTTATTTTTTTCCAATTTTCCAACTTTGAAATCCTACTGTGGCTTTTTTTCCCGATTTTTCAATTTTAAAATCCTACTGCGGCTTAATTGGAGGCAGCTCCAATTTTAAAATCCTACTGTGGCTTAAATTTGAAGTAATACGGTATATTAATTAAAATAATAATTTGCAGTCAATAGATAATGACGATATATAGCATATATCATCTTCTGACAAATAAAATCTTATAGCAAGCATATACTGTATTACAATTAATACTAACCTATATATGTGCATTTAACATAGTCAAACTTAAATTAAAATACTGTATAAAGGTACATATACAGTAGTATTATAATATTTACTTTTTAATATGCTAGTTTAACAGACTATTTTATCACGAGAGAAAAATTCTAATGGAATGCTAATCCTTAGAATTTTATCTAATGGAAAAAATAAGGAAAATTCAGTAATTCCTTCATGAAATTAATTTTCTTGGTCACTTTAGCAGGTTAAAATTTCTTAAAGCTAACTATGGAAGTGGTCAGTACAGATAAGCCTTGATTAGTGCGAATCTGAATAATGCAATATTCAATTAGTGCGACTTATAAAAATGATACTGTTTTTCAGTTAGTGCTAGCAAATATTCGATTAATGGGAATATTGACATTTGTTAGTAAGACTAGTCTATGCTTATAAGCATAGACTAGTCTTACTAACAAATGTCCATCCCCTTTTATGTTGTCAATTAACAAATTAATGTTAATTTTTGGTTAGTAAAACCGGACGAGGAGCAGTCCAAGAACGACACACGATTTTGAAGGGGTGAAACATCAGAAAGATGGGCTTTTTGGTCACACGATTTTGAAGGGATGAAACATCAGAAAGATGGGCTTTTTGCCGCTTGGCTTTGAAGGGGTGAAACATCAGAAAGATGGGCTTTTTGCCGTTCAAATTTTCGGTTAGTAAAACCGAACGAGGAGCAGTCCAAGAACGGTCACGGCTTTGAAGGGATGAAACATCAGAAAGATGGGCTTTTTGCTGTTAAAGATTTTGAAGGGGTGAAACATCAGAAAGATGGGCTTTTTCTGTTAACTGTGCTTTGAAGGGGTGAAACATCAGAAAGATGGGCTTTTTGCCATTAAATGTTTAACATTACTGTACTTTTGAAGGGGTGAAACATCAGAAAGATGGGCTTTTTGCCATTAACTGTTTTGAAGGGGTGAAACATCAGAAAGATGGACTTTTTCCGTTAACTGTTTGATTAGTAAAACCGGATGAGGAGCAGTCCAAGAACAGTCACTTGGCTTTGGGACAAGGAGCAGTCCAAGAACAGTCACTTGGCTTTGAAGGGGTGAAATCAGATGAGGAGCAGTCCAAGAACGGGTCACACGATTTTGAAGGGATGAAACATCAGAAAGATGGGCTTTTTGCCATTAATTTTCGGTTAGTCGACCGGACGAGGAGCAGTCCAAGAACAGTCACTTGGCTTTGAAGGGGTAATAGACGAAGAGCAGTCCAAGAACGGTCACACGATTTTGAAGGGGTGAAACCTATGATGTCAATTAACAAATTACCGTTAATTTTCGGTTAGTAAAACCGAACGAGGAGCAGTCCAAGAACGGTCACACGATTTTGAAGGGGTGAAAATCATGAGGAGCAGTCCAAAAAGGGTCACACGATTTTGAAGGGGTGAAACATCTGAGGAGCAGTCCAAGAACAGTCACTTGGCTCTGAAGGGGTGAAACATCAGAATAGTAGTCCAAGAACAGTCACTTGGCTTTGAAGGGGTGAAACACCAGATCAATTAACAAATTACCGTTAATTTTCGGTTAGTAAAACCGGACGAGGACAGTCCAAGAACAGTCACTTGGCTTTGAAGGGGTGAAATATCAGAAAGATGATTAACAAATTACCGTTAATTTTCGGTTAGTAAAACTGGACGAGGAGCTGCCAAGAACGGTCACACGATTTTGAAGGGGTGAAACATCAGAAAGATGCAAATTACCGTTAATTTTCGGTTAGTAAAACCGGACGAGGAGCAGTCCCAACGGTCACACGATTTTGAAGGGGTGAAACATCAGAAAGATGGGTTTTTACTTTTTCTGGACACACGATTTTGAAGGGGTGAAACATCAGAAAGATGGGCTTTTTGGTCACACGATTTTGAAGGGATGAAACATCAGAAAGATGGGCTTTTTGCCATTAATTTTCGGTTAGTCGACCGGACGAGGAGCAGTCCAAGAACAGTCACTTGGCTTTGAAGGGGTAATGGACAAGGAGCAGTCCAAGAACAGTCACTTGGCTTTGAAGGGGTGAAGATGAGGAGCAGTCCAAGAACGGGTCACACGATTTTGAAGGGATGAAACATCAGAAAGATGGGCTTTTTGCCATTAATTTTCGGTTAGTCGACCGGACGAGGAGCAGTCCAAGAACAGTCACTTGGCTTTGAAGGGGTAATAGACGAAGAGCAGTCCAAGAACGGTCACACGATTTTGAAGGGGTGAAACACACACGAAGGGTGAAACATCAGAAAGATGGGCTTTTTTCCGTTAACTGTTTAACATGGACGAGGAGCAGTCCAAGAACAGTCACACGATTTTGAAGGGGTGAAACACCAAGATTATTGGATTTTGCTGATAGCGATTTAACATTATTATTATTCAGCTTTATCATTTTTGTCATTAGCTATTTAACATTACTATTATTCAGCTTTGTTATCGTCCATTCACTATTATTTGCCTACTATACTGCTGTACTACTCATATTATTTATTTTCTTTTGTTTATTATCTGTGTGAAATTCCGGGCGGAAGGAAATGGAAATCTTTAGTAGGAACGAGGAATACAAGAATAATTTTCACTTCTATATTCACAGAACAAAAAACAAAACATTATACAACTATCTAAACTATATTGACATTAATTTCAATACTGAGTTTTTATAACTTGTAAAGAGCATAATAAAAAATAAAATTGTCTTCTGTGTTTTATAAAATGGAAAGTGAAAGAAGAATACAGATCGCATTACTCATGTCAAGTAC
>AYEL01080078.1:0-17140 GCA_000484575.1 Olivierus martensii
GAACAGGCTTAACTGCAAATTCAACATAAAATTTCCTTTAAAATAAAACATCCGATGAAAAGGTTAAATAAAGATGTGAAAAGGTTAGCTGAACAGTATCCTGTATCATAATCAGTAATAATTCTTTTAGCTAAGTAATTCTGTAAAAATCTAATAATAGTAATGCGGGTAAGTTATCTGTTGCCCCTTTCTTTGACACTTAGCGCCATCTATTGATATTTATTTTCATAAAATTAAAATTCGGCCCCTAGGGCCCTAAAAATGGCCAAATAAAAAAAAGATCTGTTGTTGCAGACATCCGAAAATTAGATCTTTCTAATGATACCCTATTTATAGAAATCGGTACAGTGGTTCTTCCAAAAAAGGGACTCCAGCCATACACGTTTGACTAATTATAATATAGATAGATTAGAGTTATTTGCAAACAATTATATGAATTATATATTATGCAATATATAATTATATTGCATAATAATACACAGTAGAATCCTGATTAACTGAGTCTCATTTTACCAAGGTTCCATATTATCCACAGCAGGGCCGCCGGCCCTAGTGTTTTTGCTGCCGTAGGCAAACTTTAAAAATGCCGCCCCATGGGTTGTGTTTATTTTTTTCTGCTCTAGTTTAGGCGGTTTTGCCACTCCTAAATTTTGCCGCTGTAGGCAGTCGCTTACCTTGCCTACCGCCTAGGGCCGGCCCTGTCCTCAGTGAATGATAAAAAAAAATTCAACACCAGACAAATTTTTATTTTTGTAATAAAATAATTGCAATAAAATTAAAAATGTTTTAAATTATACAATAAAACAATACTTACCAGGATACTGAATATGTGCTGTTTTGAGAAGAGCTAAATATCGATGTCTCCAATTCTGATGTTCTACTTCTCCTGTAGGTGAAATTACTTTGACCCATTGTGGATTATGATTCAAGATTTTTCCCGTTATTGTTGTCCAATCTTTTCCTAAACCTCCTATATATAATTTTTGATCTTTTACTGTAGCCCATTCACATTTGAAACCTTTTGCAATAGATAACAAAAAAATATGTTAAATATTATAAAAAAAATGAATATTAGATTACAAGAATTTAAATTTTTCATAATATATAGTATTTGAAACTTTCAATTAATTTTTATATGTCATCTTTAATTTATAATTTCAAAAGAGAAAAATCAAGTATATTTATTAATTGAAATATTAAACATATTGTATCTAAATTTTTTCCCATATTAATTTAATATTTTTATATTAAACAAAATTATTATTCTATAATAATATATAAAAATCAGACAGGTGATCATTATACAGAACAAATATAGCCAGTTCTGAATATAGCATTACATCCTATGGGAAACAAACCAGCTTTTGAAATTTGGTCTCTAGCCAGGTGGTCATTTTAATAGATTTCACTGTATATATATAAACATTGTGTCTAATTCATTTTATCAAACTTTCATTTCAATTTGAAAAATTATATACAAGTGAACAATTATGCACCAAATAATTTCTAATCAAAACAAAAGTTTTTAAATATAAATATTAATATCTAGAGGGACCTTCTATAGTTTTAATGCTGCTTTAATTCTTATAGACATTGAAAGTATTAATTTAATGCTTTTTCTAACAGTGAAATTCCAATTTTCCAGAACCCAAATTTCATAACTGATGAATATTTATAGTTGTTTATTCTTGTTGTTTGTCTTTAACTTTCAATAGATTTTACAAAGTTTTGATTTAGTTTAAGTCTGGTGATTGCATAAAATAAATCAGAGTCTTATATTGATATTTGTAGTTTGATAGCCATTCTAGTCTTATGCCCATCCTATCAGTTGGCTTAATGCATTTAATGTGATAAATCAGTTTGAATTATGATAAAAAAATATAACTTGAATTTGCAATTATTATATGTTGCTTGATGATAAAATATTTTTTTTTCTATTTCTCTGAATATCAAATATTTTTAAGCTTTTTTGTGTGCTGTAGATTTCTGAATGCCTGTATTACATGCATATCCAAAACAGCCAGTATGTCCCTGTTAATTATTTTAAAATAAATATTCAGTTTCTGTTTTTTACATATATTTATAATTTTCTGAAATTGTGAAATGGTTACAATGGTCCAATATAACATATCCAAAGATCAAACCTTACATTTTGAAATGAGAAAGAAAAGATTGCATGAAAGTTTCTTAAATAAGAAAATATATTCAAAATTTTTATTGAATATTAATATATACTCAATTACTTAATTAATCTCTCATATAAATAAATAAATATTGCATTTCAAAACAATGTAAATATATTCCGGTACATGACAACTTGACAATGGTCAATTTGACAATTATTAAATCAGCAGCAATTAAAAATTATTTTGTAAAGAATTATATACTGTATATGTGTTCATTTAGGTTATTATAAATTTATTAAATTTGTAAAGTCAAATATATTAGAGCAGTAAATTATTTACTGAGAAAAGAGAATTTATTATAAAATTTAGTACATATCCTTGAATTTTTAATAATCCTGGAATATAAATCCTTTCCTTTTTTAAATCATATTATAATTATAGGATATACCGCAAAGATATTCTAAAATATTTTCCAATTATAGTTATTGGCCATATTTAAAATTCTGCAGTCAGTTTCTCCATAGCTTATTCTTTTCAGTGGGCAATATTTATTTTATAATCTATATTGTAAGTTTTTATAATTTTTCTTAACTTAGCTATATAAAGCCACAAAATATGGTAAACTTTACTACTATCAAAGCCTAACTCTAATTTGCAATGACAAACTTCTACAAAATTGTTTTTTCCTATTGTTTTCATTTAATATAGAAGGCAGTCAAAACTTAAAATAACATGGGGGCACTTATGTTAATACAGTGGGTGATCGGTTAACGAACAGTTCAGATAACGAACACTTTTTTGAAAGATTTTTATGTTCGGTTAACGAACACTTCACAGAACAAACTATGGGACCTGCGGACTGACCGAATGACAGATCAGCTGGATGGCTGCATGGTAAAGCTGTGGCTTACCATTCTGAAGGATCCGGGGGTCCCACTCCTCCAATTTTTTAGGAGGGATCTTGGCCCGGACCGTTGAAACCCATCTTTCAATCTTCCGGTTGATCCCATCATGAGTGTTGGTCAGCCTGTGATGATGGCGGCTCTAAGTGGCCGCCGCCAGATAAAAATATTCCATGAAGATATTTCGGCTTTAAACCTCCAGATAAAAATATTCCATGAGGATATTTCGGCTTAACTAACCTACTGCCAGATAAAAATATTCCATGAGGATATTTCAGCTTAACTAATCTAATTGGAATGACTACTTTGGCCTTGCACATTCGTGGACTTATGGGTAATGATGGAAAAACAGTAGTTTTTTCCGATTAAAATAAACTCGAAGACAATGTAAAACAAATCAAAGATTTATTAAAGAAGGTAGGAGAGAGATTTTATGTGTACTTATGTGTAAGGATGAAGAACAATAGTTTTTCCCGAAAAATGAATTCGGAGACAATGTAAAACAAATCAAAGATTTATTAAATAAGGTAAGAGAGAGATTTCACAATTTTTTTGGTGTTAGAATGGCAACCATACCAGGTTAACGTCAGTAGGCTTGGGAATCTCTATGACAATGCTATTAATCACTTCCGAAAAATCCTGAGAGAGAAAAGCAATCGAAAAAATGCTATTAATAACTTCCGAAAAATCCTAAGGAGAGAGAAAAGCAATCGTTATTGGACAGATTCTTTATCAGAAAACAAACATAATAGATTAAAATGCAAGAATATGTATGTATATATTATTGTTCTAATAGATGAAAATGCAAGACTATGTATGTATATATTATTGTTATTACTATAAAAATAAATAAACGTAGTAAGAAATTATATAATTTTTATTTATGTTTTTTGTAAACGTAGTAAGAAATTACATAATTTTTTATTTATGTTTTTTTGGGTCTCCGGAACGAATTAATAGATCGGATTTTTATTTATTTTTTTTTTTGGGTCTCCAGAACGAATTAATCAAATTCCCATAAAAATCGTTATTACATATAAATAAATGTAGTAAGAAATTATATAATTTTTTATTATGATTATTACATATAAATAAATGTAGTAAGAAATTATATAATTTTTTATTTCTATTACATATAAATAAACGTAGTAAGAAATTATATAATTTTTTATTTATTACTACATATAAATAAACGTAGTAAGAAATTATATAATTTTTTATTTATGTTATTGGGTTTCTGGAACGAATTAATCAAATTCCCATAAAAACCTATGGTAAATCGATCCCCGGAACAAATTAATCAAATTCCCATTAAAACCTATGGTAAATCGATGCTTCGGAACGAATTAATCAAATTCCCATAAAATCCTATGGTAAATCGATGACTTTTTTGGGTCTCCGGAATGAATTAATCAAATTCCCATAAAATCCTATGGTAAATCGATGATCAAATGAATTAATCAAATTCCCATAAAAACCTATGGTAAATCGATGATCGGTTAATGAACAATTTGGATAATGCACATTATCTTGGAATGGATTATGTTCGTTAGAACAATTTGGATAACGAACATTTTCTTGGAACGAATTATGTTCATTAACCGATCACCCTCTGTATATATATATATATCTTTGGATAACAAACATTGTCTTGGAATGGATTATGTTCGTTAACCGATCACCTATTGTATATTATTCTATATATCTAATGTAGTGAAACTCAATTTTTTTGCCATATTGTTTGTGTATATACATGCTTAATGTTTGATGTCATCTATTGGAAGCATACACAGGTAGTTTTTCCTGATTTAAGACAAGATTTGAACCAAACACATCATCATAAGTTGGAAATGCCATAAATTTATGGATTTCTCATTACTAAATGTATAATGTCCTAGTAAAAATATCTTAATAAATATAACAAAGATAAAACTACAAGAATCAGACACAAAATGGATGCTTTCCATATATCAAAATATCAAACTATTGGGCCTGGAACTTGTCTTAGTGAATTTATCAATGACATCTTCATCATAAATTGAGGTAGTCACAAGTAAAAGACTAATTATATTATAATATAGTGGTACCTTGCAATTTGACATCCTGCAATTCAACATTTGAATTTTTCGGTATGACGTATGCACATACATAGAACTGTGTGATGTCATTTGTTATATTTCAGTTTTTGTTGGGGTGATTCAGTGTTTGCCTGTGTTGTTTGTGTTAATTTTCAATTCTGCATTTTTTATCTGTAAATTCATAGACATAATTATGTTATTTAAAGAAAAACAAAACCTTAATTTTTATTAATAGTACTTAGCCTCCATGGTTTGGAAGCTGAGTGATTTATGAATTAATAATTTTAGATTTTTTAACTAATTCAGGAAATCTTCAATGCTTTCTGGAATCGCTTTCTGAATAAAAACAATTAGAATATATGAGAAATTTTTTTGAATAATTCAGAATATACATAAATAAAAAGCAACACTGAAGAAAGATATCTTAACTAATATTTAATAAAAACACTTTCCAGTCTGCATAAAAGTAGCCAATAATTGATAACCAATATGTGATACTTCTTAACAGAAATATGAATCAATTCATAAAAAATAAAAACATAAATTTATTATTATTTGGTAGTAATATAATATGTAACAAATGTTATAGACTCAGACTGTAAAAACATTTGATTTATATACTGACATTTTTTTTAATTTTAAATATTTGACTTATTTTAAACAAATATATTTTAATTCATTTTAAACAAATACAGATATCCCTCCCATAATACAGTTTCACTCTAACACAATTTGAAAACTATGGAAACCCTCATATAACTTGGTATTTCTACAATATGGTTTTTACTTAACACATTTAGAAAATTATGCTTACTCTTCTACAATACAAAATATCAAAACATTTCATTAATTGTTGTAAATCCACACTATGGACATACAATACACACATAAAATGCAATCATTGGGAAATACTTTGCTAAAATTAATCATAAATGCAATTTTGCTAGTTTACAGTGAGAGACAATATGTAATCTATTTTCAATTTCAATTTGAAAATGAAGTAATTTTGTAATTGAGATAATTGTTGACCATTGAGTATTTTGTGTTCCAAATGTTCAGTTCTTGGATAAAAAGTAAGTTTTTATTCTTCAATAGAGGAATGTAAAATAGGAAAAAACTGTTTTATTCATTTTTTTGGGTATGTGTTAAGGAACAATTGTAGTGGGTTAGATTACAGAATTTGTAAAGAGAGCAGAAGATACATAAACTTTAAATGCAGAAAAAAATTCAGAAAGTGAAATTGATATTGTTAAAAAGAAAAAATGTTCTCATTTTTAATGAACAGCAGTAAGGAAGCTATAATTATTATATGAGTGTTATATAGGCTATATACTTTTTTATTTCCTTTTGTTTTTTATATTGTTTTTTCTTTCTTTATGTTTCGTGTTATTAATATTCTTAATAAAAATTAGATTTCTTATGTGGAATTAAATAAAGTTATTTGTTTTTAATTGGTTTTGGATTGGTTTTGGAATGCAACTCTCCTTTTTGAATTGGCTCCAGGTCTCATATAACATGGTTTCACACAACACAGGCTACATGCCCATATGCAATTATCAGTCTGTCAACTATTTGATTGCAGGAATGAGGACAAATGAATCCTATGAGACTGCACCCACTAGCAATTCTTTTGTTGGCCAACTAAACAGTTTGTGATCTGCAACAAACTAAACGATTGTCTAACTAGAGTGTGACATATAGCTTTGTACTGGTTTGCACCCACTTGCAACCAAACAATTGGATAAACACATCTGGACAAAAATTTGTTACTGCTGTTGCATTTTTGGTGGGCTACATAAATAGTTAAGCAAAACAAAACTGGTTTCATATTTATAAAATTTGTATAAATAAATATTCTTATATAATTTGTATAATAAATATTCTATTACTGAATACATTATTATTTAATTATATAATATGGATAAACTGAAACTTCCTTAGTAGTTTTTGCAGAACAGTGAAGCTGAAATAATCATTTCTACCTTCCCATTTAAATATACAGGGTGGGACAAGATAAACCGAACCTGACATGGGAGAAGATATTCGATGTAGCAACACTCAATAATAATAATATTTCATAGGGAGCTGTGAACAACACATGAAGAAGGCCAGGATATCCATCGTAAAGGACTACTCATCTACTTATATAAAAATATAAATAGTCTTGCAGTTCATATGTTCATTACTTGGTTGGGTTCGGCTTATCTTGACCCACCCTGTATTTTCAAAACTTTTTGTCTCTCATATTAAGAATATCCTGAACAGTTAGAATATTTAAATTTTCATAATTATTTAATATGTTTGATTGTGTTTTGCCATAAATTTAATAATTTGTTTAATTGTATAATAAATATTCATATATATTTATACTAGCTTCTACTTAATTTTTCTAAATATATCTTAGGTATTGCTGCATAAATAATCAAACCATAAGATACAATACTTATTATTTCTGCATTCAACCAGGCTTTACATGTATTAGATCAGAAATATATCTCAGATATCTCCAAGTAAAATCGGTTTTCCTGTATAATTTTTTTATTAAGTAATCAATATGAGATTTGAAGATTAATTTTGCATCTAAAAATAATTTCTAAATCTTTATGACTTTCTTGAAAAAGAAAGATCTCCCATAGATTTGTATCTCTATATCAGTATCATGTTGTCTATTCAAATGATGTTTCATAAATTCTGTTTTATTTAGATTTATCACAAAATTGTTATGGTATAACCTAGAATATATAATTTTTAAATCTGAAATTAATTTATTTATGAAAGGACATTCTGATGGGAATTTAATTGCTCAACTTTGGACAAAAGTGTGCCAAACTATAGTAGAAAATTGGTACAACCGACCTAGAAAATGAATTGTCGGCCAATTATTTAGTCACTTATGTGGACACAGAGAAATGAACGCTCCACCAAACAATAGGATGACTGCAAATTGCATGTGGGCATGCAGCCATAGTGTGTTTTAAAAACCAATTTATGGTGTTATACAAGGGATACCTGTATACTGTGGGATCAATGTTTGAGCCTTCTACTACTTTTCCTATTTATGTTCCTCCAGTTTCACAAAAACATTTGATGAGATCATACACACTACTTTTTGAAAATTTTACACTGTCAGGAAATTGAGCTTGAAGAACTTCAACATATTTTTGCAAGATTTTTTTGTAAAATATGCTTCTACAAATGAGGAAACATATTTGAATACAGAAGGAATTTTATAAAATCTCTTTAAATTTGCTAAAAGCTCATAGCTGATTAACTTAGTTCATTTTCCATCTTTTCAATTCTCAAGAGATCATGTTATGTTGCATTGTCACTCAACAGTGTTGTCAACTTCTGAAGGTGATATTCTTTCTTTTTTATTAATTTCCATACTATTACAATAATTTATTACACTCAGAATCTGGGAACTTTACTAATTTTAAATTGTCTTATTCAAATATAAATAAAATTCCAATTTTCTATTTATTGAAATAAATATATATACAGTATACAGGGTGCGTCAGCTAAATCCGGACAAAATAGACAATTTAATTAAACAAAATTTTATTTAACAAAAAGAATAAAATGATCAAATTATCATTTGAAAACAATAAAATTATCAAAATTATCATTTGCACATTAATTTGGGATCAGGAGTGGGCAAAAGGTGGCCCGCGGGCTGGATCCGACCCGCGAAGGCATCTTATATGGCCCGCGGCATAAACTAGAATACATTACAGTTTTATGGTCCACATTTGTAAAATTCTATTCGAAAAGAAAAAATAAAATAATGGATATCTTGTAGTGTAGGCTACATACTGTATACTATCGAGCTACTCCAAATTTTGATGATATAATTAACCATGAACATAATAAATTTCATCATTCATATTTAAGTTGTAAATTTGTTTTTACAAAATTAATTACGTAGGTACCTAAAATTTTGTAGCATTCTGATATAATAGGTTGTTAACAATCAATCAGTTTGATAAAATACTTATGTTTTTAAAGAAAATTATCTGAATTTATTAATTCCTAGGATGAATTATTTTCTAATCTTTCTAATGAAAAAAATAGTTTCTACAGATGCTTTTGAACTCTTTGCATACAAACAAAAACTAAGAAAATAACACAATAAAAGTTTATTTTAAAAACAATACTGATACACAAATATATTCTTTGTTTAAGTAGCACATTACACACGATAGCAAGATTAACAAGAACGTGTGCAGAAAAATTGCCGCAACCATTATTCTTGTCCCTTGTGATGGTGAGAGGTATATGTTTGTGCAAGAATCAATCTTGCTTGAACTTGAGTAGTCATTTTATGTCAAAATAGTTTTATTAATTATTAACAGATTACTTAATTTTTGTTAAGCCGCCATATCCTCATAGGATTCTGTATCTGGCGGCGGCCATTTAGGGCCCATCACAGGCTGGCCAACACCCATGATGGGATTCGATAGGCAGGGCCCGGATCCATCCTGAAAAACTGGAGGTGTGGGACCCGTATTTGAACCTGGATCCACCAGGGTGGCAAGCCACAGTTTTACTATGCTGTTATCCGGCTGACAATTATTAATAGATGAGCTAATGTTATCATCAATAATTTCATTACATAATGGCGCCATAAGATTGATTCGGCCTTAGGTACATTTCAACTTTTATACGGCCCGCTTCATCTTGAAGATTATTAATCTGGCCCTCGGCAGAAAATAATTGCCCACCCCTGCTTTAGATTAAAATTACTCGATGTAATTTCCTCAATTACCGCCTTGATCCTCGACCAGAAACGATGACATACCCTGCACATTGCCTGCTTATCCAGGTTCGAAAACACTGCCTCAGTAGCGGCCTGGAGAGATGCCACATTAGGATGTCTCGACCTATTAGAGACCCTTTCAACAACACTCCATACGTAGTAATCCAAAGGATTCAAATCTGGACTGTTAGGAGGCCAGAATTCTATAGACCAAAACATATCCACGTTGTCTGACAACCAGTTTTGCACTAAATGACTGGTGTGCGCAGGTGCGCCGTCCTGCTGGAAGATGGCAGGTCCTCTTCCGCAATTTGACACATTGTGGCCTCACTCACACACAATGTTTTTGCCAACTGCGCAGGTCCTCTTCCGCAATTCGACACATTGTGGCCTCACTCACACACAATGTTTTTGCCAACTGCCTGAGAGATTGCCCTGGGTCTCAAGATGAGCTCTTGAGCCCTTTGGACAACTTCAGGTGTCCTGACAATCTCTCCCTGGAATGGCTCTTCCTTGCTGGGTTGGCAGAACCTTCTTCAGACTTCTCTGAAGCCGTATATCTAGCAGCAACATCATAAACTGTTGATCTTGGATAGTTAAAGAACCAAATTATTTTGGTAGATGAACATCCAGCGCGAAGGCCTTCGATTATCTCTGCTCTCCGATTATAGATGAACATCCAGCGCGGAGGCCTTCGATTATCTCTGCTCTCCGATTATAACTGATCAGCCATTTTGAACTTATCCTCAAACACATTGTCTGTCTGGCTTACTAAAACGTCGGCAGCATCGTAGCGTTGACGTCAAATATGGTGGGAAATTCATTTTGAAATTTGTCCGGATTTAGCTGATGCATCCTGTATATAAAATAATACATATATACATAAATACATATATTTCAATTTTCTCTACTTTAACAATAATTTAGGTAATCTGAAGGAAGGGAAAATGCCTGAAAATATTTGTTATTCAAAAAATTTAATTATAACAATTAAGTTGATTAAAGCAATTTTGACTGAAGAAAAATTTAAGCATTTTGGACATTTCATTCATATTATATAACAATAAACTATTATATATTATCTACATTATTATTATACATTATATAGATTTTATAAAGTATAATCTTATTCAAGAAAATAATTATTGATTAAATTTGTCAAAAATAAATCCACTCTTGAAGTTAACTTTCTTAAATTTCTTTTTAAACTGAAAAATTTTGTTATATGATGAATTAGGTAAAATTATACCAATACTTATAAATTTTAAATAATCTATACCAGGGGTGGTCAACTTGTTTGTCATTGCGATCGACTTTATCTGTTAACAATGAGTTCGCGATCTACCTTCGAAATTCTTTGTTTGATGGTGAGAGTAGAGAGGAACCAAAACCACATATCTCAAAATGAGATATCCGGCAGAGGCAATGGTTTTTCCTTTTATTTTACTCATAAAAGGATACATCTCAAACACAATACTTCACTTCAACTCTCACAACTGTCAATTCATAGGTGCCATGTTGTCATCGTCAGTAAATTTAGAATTTTATCTAAATGCTCTGCTGCTACCAGATATTCTGTTTTGGGCTATACTCAGCAATAAAGCAAAAGTTTGGCTTTAGTTGTCATACTCAGCAATAAAGCAAAAGTTTGGCTTTAGTTGTCTAGACAAGGCACTATACAGTAAGAGATGTCATCCGATAACTTACAAAGATCAACTACAAATCATCCCACAATCGACTGGTCGATCGCGATCGACCTGTTGGCCACCCCTGATCTATACCTTCCAAGTGTCACACGATTCGTGGAACAGTCCCGCATTTCCTGAAGCAATCTGCTGTCCCACCCGCAATATCACGCTTTTAGCCTTTTTGTATTGTTATTGTCGATAAATCTGATAAAACATTTGTTAAACATTTTACTTATACTGGTTAACATTGATGTCAGTAGTCATCATACTCACCAGTCAACTGCTAAGTGACATGAGAATAGAAACCAATAAAGTTTGATAGCTCCTTGGATAGCTCTAGCAATGTGTGTGCCTTCTGGCATAGAACAAATTGGCTACAGAGAAAGAAAAACCTAAAGCACGTGCTCATAGGAAAACTTAATTTGATCCGAAATGGATCAAAGAGTTCTGATGCATTAGGAAGGACAGAAATAGTGACTTTCATGCCTTTTGCACTATTTGTTGCAAAAAATTTGCAATCGGGCACCAAGGAAAGAGGGACATTGAGCACCATGTGACTGGGCCTGAACACGTGAAGAAACAAAGATATAGACAAGAGCAGATCTATCACAAGGGTTTTTCTGTCATTAATAAAATTGAGACAGCCGAAGCACACTGAACAATGAGATACTATCAAACTTAGTGTACACAAAAATAAACAAATTTTTTAAAGAAGCATGTTTTAACATATTACTTTAGAAAATTGTCAGTGCACTGACAAAATATAAGTCAGTTATATGGATGTATAATAAAGTGCATACAAATTTGAAAAAATGAACATATATAGGTTATATATCAAAAACGAAAAATAAATGATTTGTCCAGCAAATGACTTGTATGTCCCACATTTTGACTCATTGTGTCCAGCAAAAGAAGTGTGAGACCTTGGAGGATAATAATCATATCAGCAATATTACATATAGTTATTGGTTATAATATAGGTTCACAGAATTTTGTCACAATGACTGCTGCATGAAATGACAATTTCTTATGATTTAATTATATAAATAAAATCGAATATATAAAAAAGTAAAGTAGTTAATGGAATATACAATATTCCTATAACAGCTCCAAAGTTATCAGAATTGACAGATAAATATTTATTTGAATCAAAAAGTAACCCAAATCAGTTGAGTCATATTTATACAGGTAGTCCTTGACTTATGACTATGATGTAATCAACAAATTCTATAACTGTTCAATGCAATCAATGAGTTTGAGTAGTGTACCCAATGGAAAGTCAGTGACAGTGGTGTAGCTGACTGTCAGTAGACCCCGCGACGTGGGGGCCCCAACTCACCCTGAAGGAAAAAAATCTCTAAAACCCAAACAATCAATCCTCAGTAACTTCGATTTTAACACAGAGCAGTTACCTATTTAATGCAGGGTGTCGGCATTCGTTAGCTGGAACTCTAAAATTTAGTTAGTGCTAATTTACAATTTATGTATTGTTTTCACATATATTTTTTATGTTTCCAGGTGCAGCAATTGTTTGATTAAAGTGCTAAAATACGTCTAATGCAGTGCTCTCAAAAGTGGCAATCTGTAAGGCATTAAGAGATGACAAATTTAATGTCAAAACAGTTACAGTCAAAGAATGTTGACTTGTTATACACCACAGAGCTATTAAAAACAGCACTTGAAAATATCAAGGAATTAAGAAATAATTTTGAAAGCAGTGTTAAAGAAGCTATAGTTTTAACAAAGCTGGGGAATAGATGTAGAGTTCCAAAAAAAGAGACCTAAACGAACGAAAACTTTTTTGATGAATCAGCCTATGAAACAATTATAGATGCAAAACATTCTTTTAAAGTACACGTTTTCAACTATCACCTAGATATTATTATTGGACAACTAAGCACTCGATTCGAAGGAGTGAGAGCAATAAACTGTCTTTTTTCAGTAAATCTCCAAAAAACGAAAGATGACAAGCTGTTTACAGCATCAGAAGAGGTAATAAGTTTCTACTCTAAAGAACTATCAACTAATTTTACACATCAGCTTTTGTAGCTTTGAAATTTAATACTGTACAGAAAAATATATAAGGTAATATGTCCATTAATGACTTTTTTAAATAATTAATAAAAAAGCATTCATCTTTTTTGAGTAACATCCCTGATGTAATTATAGCTATAAAATTATACTTGACATTACCTGTTACTGTAGCCTCAGCAGAACGATCTTTTTCTAAACTAAAAATAATTAAAAATTATTTAAGTAGCACAATGATGCAAGTTCTATTAGCAGGTTTAGCTATATTATTCATAGAATGTTGACAGAGTTAAAAAACTTAATATCAATCTACTCGCAGAAGAATTTGCAAATAAAAATGCCAAATGTTCGGAATGATTTTGTAATAGCATGTAAACTTAAATATCTTCTGACGTATTTAATTGTTGTTTAATTTGCCAAATAAAATTATTCATTTAAATCAATGTAGATCTGTTTAAAAGTTTTACAATTTGTTTAATATAATAAAATTATTTTCACCTGTATAAACTTTCACGTATTAACCTTATTAATAAAGTAGTTTGCATTAGGCCTTTTTTATGTTGACATCCTTATAAATAAATGTTGACACCCAGAGTTACAGGGTATTGATTGTTTACATTTAAGCAAATCATTTTTATGCCGACATTTATTATAAATGTATGTCGATGCCATGCGTTACAGAGTTTAGATAGCGTTTGAAATAAATTATATTGATAGATTAAAAAGAGAGGGCCCCATTGACATTTTTTGTGGAGGACATCTCAGTTTTCAGCTACACCATTGTGGAAAGTATCTTTTTTTGTATCTGGTTCTTGTAGTTTTATGTTTTTTTGTTTATTAAGATAATGTATAATGTCCTAGTAAAATTTTGTTGTGAAAAAATCCATAAATTTTGGGCATTTCCAACTTTTGATAATAGGATTCCAACCAAATCCCAGTGTAAGTTGAGGATTATCTGTATTTGAATAAAGATTAAACTAAGTCTATTATAGATAAGATTATTATTTTTAATTTAAATTATTTACATAAATTAGGATGAGTAACTTTATCTTTCATAATATTTTATAGGAAAATCATTTATTTTGCACAAATAACATTTTTTTTTAAAATATCAATAATGTTACAGATGTCATCAATTATACAATTCAAAAAATAGAATTTCAAACAATTTCAAAATATATTATAAAATCATAAATGATTATTTTTAAGTATAAAATATTAACTAAAACAACAATTAGTCTAGATTTTCAAATTACATTCTAATAATGATGATTCGCATATTCTTTTGTAATGTAATATGAAAATGTATTTTTCATATTAGAGCAACAAGAGTTCATTACTGTATCTGTATCTACATCTGTAATATATTTACAGTTCCATTTAGATGTACTGTATTTATTATTGTACATAATGAGAAAAAACTGATGCAGTATTCAATGTTATGTATGGTATATCAGTTTTTATCTTTGAATAATCAATTTGTAATTTTACTTCCAGAGCTTTTATAGTGAGTGTTGTGGATTCTTTTCACATTTATATGTGATTCTAATGTTCTCTTAATATTATATCAAAGTTCCTTTTCATCAGACCCATATATAAACTTTGTTGATTAGGCTTAAAATCATAACTGTAGTTTCATTCATTTTTAGCATTTTAATCATCAGGACTAGCAATTGTTGATTTTTTGATAAATGGAACAAAATATTTGTTAATTTAAATATACTTAATATTTGTTTATGCTGTCCAATTGCTGTCTTTTCAATAATTTAATTCTTTTTAAAGGCATGGAATAAGCAATATATGAATGTTTTATATCATTGTTAGCAGTGCTGGGGAGCTGGCTTGAAATAGGTTAGGCTTTGGCACCATCTCTAGAGCCACAGTATATTCCAGTTGTGGATCCAGCTCCAGTTCTGGAGTCAATTGTTTTAAGGCTTTAGCTCCAGCTCTGGCTCCATCACTATAAAAGTTTTTTGGTATGACTGCTACCATGAAACATCACTTACCTTACTATCACAACATCATTTACTTTTTAAATTGATATACTGGTGTTTGTATTATAATAATTTATTTTATATGCATATATTTAAAGTTTCAATAAAATATTTATTTTGGCAAATGGCATTAATATATCGGTAACTAAAAATCAAAGATCACGTAATTTATTGATTTCAAATTTTTATCAAATTTTAAGTGCTAAAGTCAAGATAGGCGCATTTTAAGTGCTAAAGTCAAGATACACAGGTTGCACATTTTTAAAGATTTTCAAACCCTAAAGTCAGGGTTGGCTTGTATTCGAGTATATATAGTAGATGGTTAGGAGCTGGAGCCAGCAGAAATTTTAATGGCTCCAGCTCTACTGAATATGATCACTTAGCTCTGACTCCAACTCCAACTCCTCCAAAACTTCCTGGCTCCATGGCTCCAACTCCAGCTCCAGCTCCTCCAGCCCTGATTGTTAGTATAATTTCACTTAATCAACTGATTTGATTCCTGAAGCTTTTTTTCTTCTTTTCTTAGTAATTTCAAGAAATCTAACATTCTAAAACTGCATACTTAACATTAATCATATTTCATTATTTCTATTGTATTAATAGCCATTTAAGTAATAATCTGTATGTTATGATACAAGTTTATAGAGATTATAATCCTAGGAATTTGTACTAACATACAGGTGACTCAATTTGTGATATAACTTATAACATCACTGACTTACAACTATGATATAATCAGTAATTTCTATGATTTGTCAATGCAATTTACATGTGCACATATCATGGATAATGGTTTGATATATCAATGGCATCTGCTTTGTAACTGGTTCCTTTAACTTAATATTCCTTAAGTTTACCATGATACTGTATTGTGCACAATACATATTTGTAAGGGACAATCAATATACATAAGTATGCTGTATTTCAAACTTATGGCCACACTGACTTATAATTTTAGGACTTGAATTGCTAAAGCTGTAGGTATTCTGCAACTAATCAGAGTAAAGAAGAAATCTTAAGCACTAAACAGAAATAAAACCTTTATTTATTTGTACATTGAATGATATTTAAGCTTCCTAAATAAAACTGATCCTTTAGTTGTAACTGTCCATAACAAAAACCAAGTTTATAAATCATTTAACAGATGATTCTTTGATGATTAATTTGCAATTAGATTAGCTAATAAAGATATATTCCAATTTTTAGTTATAAATATTAAAGCAACTAATTATAATACACCTATATCAAATAACAAAAACAAATCATCTGCATAAATATATATATATATATGGTTTACGGAAAAGTAGCCCCTCACATTTCGCTCCCAATACTTTTTATCCCCAGCACATTTCGCCCACTGTAAATAATGAGTAGGACACAAAAATGTAAATACAGTCAATTTTCAATTACTTGAATTTTTATTGAAGTCCCAGCCCTTTAGTGGAAATTCGATGTTATTAGTCTGCGATTGTTTACAAATTAAACCTAATTAATTAGCAAAAATTAAAATAGTGAAATCTCGCTTAATTTTCATTGAAATTTTTTGATAATTTTACAATTTATTA